>BMAV01019777.1:200286-221217 GCA_019973955.1 Trichonephila inaurata madagascariensis | reverse complement strand
CAAAGATCAAATGTTTTGTTTGTAAAAGGTTAATGAAATACGAAAAGAGTTTTGGAAATTGTCTGCTTTTCGTGCATAAATTGTCTATGTGTGAAATCTTGTATCATGTGTATTTTTAATTAAAAGTAGAAAGAGACGTAAAAAAGTGAAAATTTTAAATTAATGTCTTAAAACAAAAATAGTATCTGTTCAATGTGAAGCAGAATTACGTTTAATATATCTTTTTCAAATGTATTTAGAGTTTTACAATGTTTGATACTTTAGGGAATTAGTTATTAAATAAAAATACTAAACTTAAAAAATAAATAAAAGCCAGTTTGTACAATTAAGATACATCAATGCTTAAGAAATTAAAATAAGTATATAAATAATAAGTATATAAGTAAAAACAGTTGCTTTCTTTTTCACATATAAGTCAAATTAATTTACGTTAAAATCAACTTGTCTTCTCTTTCATGAGAAAAATTTTGATCACCGGAGTTTTGCTTGTCTCTCTGTTAATAATTCCACTATTTATTTAAAAATGTAATTATAATAATAAATTAATTAATAAAAAAAATTCAAGAATCACTAATAAGAATAACATACCATAAAATCCGGCGTATAACACGCACTTTTAACGCCGAAAATACGATCGAAATTTACGGGTGCGCGTTATACGCCGGGTATAAAAATAGTAGCTGTAAAAATAAAAATGAAAAGAAATGAGCAGAAAAAAACTATACACATCGAAATACAATTTATTTAAAAGAAATGGCATACTTATGAATTTAAAGAGTTGCAGTTATATAAATGTGCTATATTTTAAAAAGCCTGGGATAATACCGCAAATAAATGACTTCAAAACATAAGTGGATTGCATAATTGCACATTTCCAGATTTTTTTTTTGTAAAAAAGGGGGTGCGCGTTATACGGCGGATATACCTTGAAGTTCAAAATTTCTGCTTGAAAGTATAGGTGCGTGTTAAACGACGATGCGAGTTATACGCCAGATTTTACGGTATACGTATATACACGTGTGTCTGTGTGTCTGTGTGTAACGTTTTCTTTCAAAGAAGCACGGTTACTTTTCAGAAAACAGTTATTTATTCATTCATAAAAACAGCTTTCAACAACCTCATTGCTAAGCAAGACAATGTCAACTGTCCATGATTTTAAGATAGGCTATATACAGAGTATAAGGTCTTAAAGTATTCAAAAGTAATGGCTTATTACGGAACTACTCATCAGAAAATGATAGACTGTTCATTTGTGGATTGGAAACCCCTCCGAGTTTTCTTGGATCTAGTCTGATCGGCCGCACGTTTGCGCATTATTCGTCAACCGCAGGTGATATACTTGTTACACTGACCATTAGTAAGGATGTGGACGCCACAGCAAAAGTGCAGTGCAGTTAATAGAATTTAAATCAGTCATGCGTGCACAGCAACGTGTTCAACAGAATGGAATACCAACCCTTCGACATCAAAATATATCCACGAATGGGACAGAACTTTGAAGAGGACGGAAACTTTGGTATCTGAAAGTAGCAAGTATCCTTAAGTTTTCGTGGTATAAGACACTCTTGATCGTGTGTGTGATTCATTTTGTAGGAATCTTCATAATTTATTAGGGAAACCAGTAAAGACATTCCATTCTGTTCGAACATGTCGCTGTACACGCGTGACTGGTTTAAATCCCGTTAACCAAAGTACGCAATGCATCTTTTACTATTGCTTCCACGTATTTACTAATGAAGTTAGTGTAAAAAGATTATCGCCTGTGATTACCGAATAATGCGCGCACGTACGGTTGATCGGACTAGACTAAAAAATCTCAGAGAATTTTCCAATCCATGGATGAAAAGTTTATTACATTCTGATGATTAGATCCGTAAAAATAATCATTACTCTTGGATACTTTAAATCCTGACACCCCTTGTATTTATTTTAATACTTGCTAAATCATCACCTTTTAGCTTAGGTTTCAAATGAGGTGTAAAGAACGGCCTAAAACCATAAAAGGAAATGAAATCGGATTAGAATTTGTAGTTTCGAGGATTTTTTTCTGCGATAGTATAAGCTGTTTAATTTTGCACGTGAATGTGTACGGTGGAAAAATAAATGTTAAAGAGATAATATAGTTTTAGTTCGGCTATAAATGAATTATTCTTAAGTAGACACTTGTTATTTTAACTAAAATACATTTTTAAAGCCTTACTGTGCCCAAGCCTATGCAAAGTTAAACACAAATATGCTCTTTTATACACTGTTCACATGTACAATTTCCTAAATAATCTGAAGATGCAATTTTTTTTAATAGTTCCTGTTTTCACAAAGAAATGTGTTTGATCAGTTTTTAATATTAAATTTCAATTATTCGTTAACTTTATCCAGTAATCTGTTTCATTAGAAAAACTTTTCATACTTCTCTACTTTTGTAAATAATTGATTTCCTTTCACATTGTAGAATTTTATTTCATAATCAATATATTTGTTTTGCACATTACTCTTAATAATAACTATTTCATGTAGTTCAGAAAAAATATGAATCTATTTGAATGGCTGGCAGCTTCAAAAGTTGTAAAATTGGAATTAATCACCTTATTCAATTCCTACTATTAGCTCGCACTGTCTATATATATATTTATTTATATATTTGTACATTTATATTTATTTATATTGGTGGAATTTTCAATCAATAATAAAATACATTTTAAAGCGCTGAATTGAGCTGAAATTTTATATACAGGATCATTTTGGATGACAATACAATAATTTAACTATAGTTAATAAAAATTAATTGATTAAAACTAATTATTTAAGGAATTACAAATACAGCCACGTGGGCGACTTAGCGACGCTTTTGGCGACTTGTGTCAAAACTTGAAAATGTTTTTTTTCTCACGTGTTAAAGCATTCAGTTGGACTGAAATTAAAAGGACAATACGATACTTTAATGATAATTAAAAACATTAATTACCACCCAATGTTGTGGTTCTGTCCTATGTATATACCTATTTATATTAATTGTAACTATTTAATAAAAATTAGCTAAAATAAAAATTTTCGTTGTTGATTTAAGTAGGAATTGACTTAAAAACTATTTTTTATATTACTTGTTCTAGAAATAATTTAAAATTAGGAAACAAAGATTCTTAACATAAGCTGGGAGGGGAACGTTCTAAAAAAACACTCAATTGAAAGCACCGAGTAGTAATCTGTATATTAGAAATTTAAAAACAAAAATTGTTCTTTGGGTGGGAGGTTGAATTCACAATTCCCTCCCTTTTGCATACGCTAACGTATTTAAACAAATATTATTCCAAAAGAAAATTACATTGTTTTCGGGGGCAGTGATAGAACATAGGTTACTGTCACAAGCTCGTAAACAGTGAGCTTAGTGTGACTCTAGACCCGCCGCTTGGAGGGGGCTGCTGCACGTTAAATCTGTCTCGAACCAATATCCTCTTGTAAGTGTGGTGTGGCAGTAAAGCCAGTTCAGATATATCCTTGCCATTTGACCGTTTAAGATTAAGAGCAACAGTCCTCTTTATGCTTTATAGCTTGACGTTAATATTATTCTCATTCACATTATTTTCAAATACTCTTAATACAAAGTCAGCACAAGCGATTAACTGGATTTTAAAAAATCGTATTACAAAACTACTGCACATATTACAATAATTAATTTAAAGATAAATGTATCAATCTTTTTTTTTCTCGACAGTCATCAACCGGTGTCAGTCAGCATATTCAAGTTCGCTATGATTAAAAATTTAAACCTGGCGATAATAACAGTGAAAAGTTTTTGGGTATTAGAGAATGCATGAGTTTTTTTGGTTATTTCGTTGCAATATACATTTAGAAAATGCTACGAAAAAGAGGCATTAACCAACAAGTGCATTCAGCGATGCTATCATCAATTTTAAAAAAAAAAGTGTGTGTGTACTTATGTACACATGTAAGAAGTTATACTTCTTTGGCGTAACAAGATTAAAATCTTTCTAAAATTCTTTTGCAGGGCAAGCTGAACCAAGGACGAAAGGTGGTCACCAGCAGAGTTGAACGATACTAACCTACAGTCAAACGGACCAGCCAAACCTGAGATAATTACAATTTAAATAAATTTAAACACCCCCGCACAGGGACAATAGGACCAATAATATGGGGAGGGCATCAACGGTGGTCCCGTTCTGCATATCTCTAGACAAAGCATTTTCATATTGGTTCCTACGGAACGCAAAGCAAAGGTTCGCTGACGCGGGGGTATAGCTCAGTGGTAGAGCATTCACCTGCAAGTTCGAGAGGTCCCTGGTTCAAACCCGGATGCTACGTTCTTCAGGGAAGTGAAGAGAACATTTTTTTGAGGATTTTTAACGCGGGAATGATTTGTCCCATTCTATATATTTCTATACAAAGCACAAAGCATTTTCGTATCCTTTTCTACGGAGCGCAAAACAAAGGGTCTCTGAAACGGGGTGTATATCTCAGAGTTGTAGAGCATTCGACTACAGATAGGGTGTTCCCCGGTTCAAATCCGGGTGCCCCCATTTTAAGTGAAGAGAAATAATTTTTTTGAGAATTTCGAAGGCGGGAATGATCTGTCCCGTTCTATATATATTTCTAGACAAAGGATTTTCGCATACGTTCCTACGGAACACAAAGCAAAGGTTCACTGACGCGGGTGTATAGCTCAGTGGTAGAGCACTCGACTGCAGATCGAGAGGTCTCCGGTTCAAACCCGGCTGTCCTCTTCTTCAGGGAAGTGAAGAGAAATATTTTTCTGAGAATTTCGAAGGCTGATTTGGATTTGTCCCGTTCTGTATATTTCTAGACAAAGGAATTTCACGTCCATGACGGATTTACGTCACATCCGTGACGGTGTGCGCGCGCATTGTAAAAATTTACCCTCATCCTATTTCTCTAACGCCCCAAAATAAGTATAACTTCAAAAAAAGAAACTTGTGTGTGTGCTTGTTTAAAATAAAAGCAGTGGTTGGCCAAGAGTCATGGAAGAAGTAATGGAGATGTTAAGGAAGAGTTTTTTTTTTTTTTTTTTTTTACGTCCAGGGAAGTCTGCGGCAGTTGCTGCGTCTAAACTTGCCCCAAAAGCCGTTTGGAAAATTTAGAAAAACACTATATTTACAGTAGTATCGTTTGCAATAAACACAACAAAGAATAGAGGTTTTGTGCAGCAGTACGAACCATTGATAGAGTGAGGCGACAAAATGTATGAAGCGAACTGGATTACAGATTGGACGTATGTCGTGTGGCAAAAGGATCACATATCAAACATTTTTAGCTGAAAAAAAAACTTAGTAAATTTTTATTTACATTCATGTATCATGTATTCAGGTATGTATTGTTATATTTGCAGTAGTTTCGATAATATGATTTTTTTAAGGTATCCGACTACTTTCGGAACCGTGATTTCGCAAAAGCACATAAATGGATAATTTTCATGATATTTAGTGTCACTGAGATTAGAATATATGTATAAAGTTGTTTTATAAGGACATTTTGACAAAAAAAAAGTATTTAAATACAATATTTTGGCAAAAAATTAACTTAGAATAATCTTTTTTTCAAAATGTTCTCCTTTTGTGAAAAATGCTTCTATTATAATAATGTGTTGGCTGTATATAGCTCAGACTTCTCTACCGAGGCTCAAGTAGAATTTTTGAAATATATAACTTAGAAGTGGGTTTATACATATCTTACGACAACTGAGGGAAGCAATTTTGAGAAAAAAAAAAAACGCCGATAATTATTTCAATGGGTGATAGCTCTGAAAATACTGTGAATTTTTCAAAAAATCTAGTTGAGACTCTGTAAGGAGGTCTGAGATATACAGGCAAAATATTATTATAATAGAAGCATTTTTCACAAAAGGAGAACATTTTGATAAATGATTAGTCTAAGTTAATGTTTTGCCAAAATATTGTATTTAAATATTTTTTTTTTCAAAATGTCCTTAAAACAATTTTATACATGTATTCTAATCTAATTGACACTAAATATCATGAAAATTATCCATTTATGCGCTTTTTTAAAATCACGGTTCCGCGAACGTAGTCGGATACCTTAAACCGAGCCCATCTTTTGTGTTCACTTTGAATACTAAAATATAAATTTCATAATAAAAATTGAATATATCGCTTAAAAGTTTTGGTTTTCAAAAACTCAGGGAAGTAACGAGAATTACAAGTCAAGGCTGAAGCTAGTGATGGACCAAAATTATATTTTTAGATGCCTCTCATTACAAATAAAATAGAATCTGTATTTCCTACTTTGATATTGATTAGGGGACATCGATTATTAAAATACTGCAATCTTAGCTCCGTTTATTAAATATGATGCAAAATAATGAGACTGATCAACAATAATAATATTAGACTTAACACCTTAACTGCCGATTAAGATATGTGAACATGTTGAAATGACCAAATTCGGTCAAAACACACTGTTTTGTTTTCATTTTATTGGGCAGAGCTATCTCGTGGCTTTACAAAACATACTTTGTCTTATTTCTTCGCTACCTAGAGGCCAAGTTACAATCAATTTTATTAAATTAGAAAAAATGGAAAAGTGTCTTTAATCTACCAGAAGTAGGCATTTAAATTGATCAAAATCTATGATGACGAGTCTGATAGCTAAAAATGCTATAGATATGTTTCTATGAAACTTTTTGAACCTGCTATTTATATTGTTTTATAAAGAATGTACTAAAATATTTCTAATTTTATGAATAATTTTTTGAGTTATGACCTTTTATATTTAAATAATAGTCTCGTAAAGAATTTAACTTTTCTTTTAATATATTTACTAGATCAGCTCTAAAATTTTTAAATTTTAATAAAGCATTAGAATTTTAGGACGTTTTTTTTTAGATAAATACATCTAATTTGGTTTAGTAATACTTTTATTGATATAAGTTTAATACTTTTTCTCTAATTGCTTTAAAGTTTTTCAGATATTTTGCTAACATTTCACTTATATAATTGACATTTTTTTTAAATTAATTTTTTTTAAAAATATCGCTAGTTAAATATTAGTATTTATTGGTTTTGATTCCAAGAAAAGGAATGTTTTTGTTTTAGTACGCTGTTTTTTAAAAAAGGTACTCTGAGCTTGTTCGGATACCTTAAAACTTACGCAATTCGTCCCCCTCCTCACCCAGTTCCAATATTTTGCACATAGGCAAGCGTATGCAGTAAATTAAAGGGAAAGGCATAAATAAGCAAATTTTTCTTGAAAGTAGTAAATCCTTCTCAAACATTGTCAAGGTGATTTTATTACATTCCAAAATCTTCAGAATAGTTGATAGCAGCACCAAAAAGAGGATCGATTGTACTTCGGAAAGAAGTATATACACGTCCGGGGTAATTAACACAGCGTTTAAAAGAGACTTATATATACGCTGGTGGAAGTTGAGGGATTAATAAAACTTTTTTGAAGAAATAATCATTAGTTTCAGAGAATTTTCTTCAAATAAACAACCTACGCATTTTTTTTAAAAAAAAAAATAAGCATTCTTACAGCAATGATTATGTTTTAAGAATGAATTCACTGTCTTTGAAATCCAATTCTCCCTTCTAACTCGTGCAAGAATGTTCCATACTTAAAAAGAAAGAAATTTTTTATTTCCTTATTATTCCTTGGAAGTCCTTAAGTTTAGAAGTTCAGATTACTTCCTAAAATACGAAACTAAATTCAGTTACTTATTTTTTCTCACAGACATTCGACAATTTAAATTGGGTTAAAACAGCGCTCCTGTTATTCAAAACTGATTTTTTTATTAGATATTTTAGATGGATGCAAAATTGCAAGATAATTTTACATTATCTGTCTTAGAAATTTTAAAGATGTAGATAAATTAGTACAATATCCACTGATATTACTGAAGAAAAAGCAAGGGTTCGTTTATTTGGGTAGTTTTTAACTAAGTAAAAGTTCAAAATGTAAGATGAAATTTTCAGAAAATAACTGATTCTCATTTTTAAATTTTTATTCAATTCACATAAAAATAATTTTTTTAATGAAAAATTTAAATAATTTTTTATTCATGTATTTGTGATCCCCTCTAATATCTTTAAGGGAACTTAATTGATAAAAAAAAAATCAACTCTAAGAATTCCCTGTATATAATTGAATTACTCAGGTATATAAAAATATACAAAAAGAGTTAAAATGAATATAAATTAGTACATGCATTGCTGGAATGTCCTTACTTTTTTCTCAAATAATTAAAATACCATTTTAAGGGATATGTCTGACTTTTTAAACTTTCATTAATATATTTTTTTGAGAACTTAAATCAGAAAATGTACTGAACTCACTTCTTAAGGAGGTGATTAATAACTGAAAAAATTAGGCTAAATTACTTTTAATGTGAACAAGAGAGTTATGCAAAATGTAAAACGACGTGTTTTCGGTGTTTGAATAAAGTGATTTCATGAAATAATTTCAAAAGTGTTTAGAAGATCTGTATTTTTAAGAGTAGAGTATGAATTCCAAATATATGTGTGTGTCATGAGTTATTAAACAACATATTTCAACCTAGGTTTAATATTTGAACCAGAATATCTATTAAAGTAAATGATATCCTAAAAAATGACTTTACTATTTACATATGGATTAGATTCATAACACTATAAATCTTTTAGAAATGTATATGTTACGGTTAAAGCGTGAAATCCATTATAACTAGGTATTTCAAGAAATACCTAGTTATTCATGAAGTCTATTATCATTCAGTTTAAGTATAAAAACTTATTGTATTCTACAATTTAAATAGGTATTATATAGAATAACGGTTACTTCTCAACGTTAAAGTATGAAATACCACGCTCGCGAAAGTTTTTTGAACCGGCTTTAGCTGCTTTGGGAAGAATTCTTCCGATTAGGCGGAATAAAAAATTTGTTCTCTAGATATCAGTTCAGTAAATGTCAGCGAAAAATAATTTCCATCGACGGAATTCCAAATATTTACACAACGCTTCGATCTGTTGCAACAGCTGAAAGTTGCAGTACTGCACAAAGATTTAAAAAGTGCTCGTGTTAAAAAAAAAAAAAAATTGTGTAATACTAAACAGTGTACTTGTTTCAAACGTAATATGCAAAGCAATCCAAAGTGTCATCACATCAATCCTTGGTCTAAGAAATAAAGAAAAGTAAAATGAAGGTATCTCA
Organism: Trichonephila inaurata madagascariensis; assembly: GCA_019973955.1. Taxonomy (NCBI): domain Eukaryota; kingdom Metazoa; phylum Arthropoda; class Arachnida; order Araneae; family Nephilidae; genus Trichonephila; species Trichonephila inaurata. The sequence goes on along the minus strand of BMAV01019777.1, from coordinate 212,043 downwards.
TAAAGTTTTAATTAATATTCTCTTACATTTTTGTTTTAAACAGTTTACACAATGTTTTTAAGAAGCAACAGTTTTTCTTCCCAGCTTATATTTTTGTTGATAATATTTAAATATAATCTATTTTCACGACAATTTTTTTTTCTCCTTTTTTTGGCTTAACTAATAGCAATATGAGCAATATTATAAATGATATAATATCTGATTTCCCTTATTATTTATCAATTATTTATCCGCAAAACAGAAAAAAAAATGTATTTTTGGAGAGATTTTAGCTATTCATAATCAATTAATTTATAAAACATCTTTGAAATTGTTTATTTTTCAATTTAATGGTCTATCCTTTGTTATTTCATGGAATACCTAGTTATTTCATAGAATAACTAGGTAAAGTATGAAATCGTTCATCTATTATATACGTTAAGTGACTTGTCCAGTTATTTTATGAAATAACTGAATTGTATACCTTAACGATAACATATACATAAAATTCAAATTATATAATTCTGGTTATAAGTATTACAACTGTGTAATTCATATATTTTATTACTTATAAAGAGGCATCCAATGTGTCTAGATGGCTGGGCTAGACTAGTGTTCAAGGTCACAGATTTGTGTCTGCCTTTTTTTGAGTTCGAACCTAGTACCGTTAAATACCCGCCATGCAGAGGGGGCCGATGCACGTCCTTCCTATTGGTGTGGTGTGAAAATAAGAAGGGAAAGGTGCCAGCTCATGTATTGTTCTCGTCACTTGACCATGGGCTCGAAGTTACAAGGTCAGTCAACAATAACCCTCGGGCAGCTTTATATTGCGACGCAAATATAACTCTAACTCCCATGCGTCAACAATTTTCAAATTGCAGTACAGATAACATTTTGAGATAGTAATGTGATGATTGGCAAACAAAATTAAGTTGAAAACGCGCAAGAGTTTTAATCACTTTAATTATTCCCTCCAGATATACCAGATTCTTGGATATCAATTATTTAATTACCATTTTCGTAAATGTTATCTATTCTAAAGGAAATCCAAGACTGACAAGAAAACGAAAATTGAATATCCTGTAATGATTTTAACGATCTATAATCCACTTACAGTGATTATTTCATTAGAATCAACCCGTAATTAAATTACCCACCATGCCACATTCCTACTGTAACCAGGGCAAAGCCCCCTATTCTTAGTCCCCAAAGAGACGCCCTTTAATAACCCAATTAAAACTCTCCCTCGATATCCCCTATCCACGTTACAAAATCGCCAAGACTTAATCCTTGCATTCGACGCGATCTCCCCTTCTTTCAGCCAAACACGACCTTTGGCTTTAAAATGCAGATCCAGTCTTCAACTTGGCGATATATCAACTTTTAATCGAGATGCAGATTTTGAAGCAAAGGTAAGAGTAGAAGGCGTGATTTAGTAAAGCTTTCATCGACCCTGGCCCTATGAATCAAAGGATTAAAACTCAAAGAGCGTGTTTATGATGCCTAACGCTTTCTGGAATAAACTTAGAGTTTTGTCAGGAGATATTTTGAATCCTAATCTCTCCAGAATGGATGAGATCTCTATTGTTTTCCTTCCCTTCTCATTAAACTGGAGATTTGTAACTCTGAAGGAACGTTGAGAGGGTTTAGGAAAGACGAATTTCCCCGTTTATACCAACTTAATAGCGCTATGCACGCCAGATAGAATGAGAAGAGAAAATTTACGATAAGTATTTGTTATTATTAACCTAGAATAGGGCTATGTATATTGAAAAATGATTATGTTAGGGTGAAATATTATGTAGACGATCAGATTAGATTTAAAAAGCATTGCTGTCACAGTTAATAAAATATTAAAATATCGCTCAATAGTTTACTCTTTTACATGACTTTTATATCTGGAGACAAATATTAATCACGCAGGGAAATATTATCAAGTTTTTGAGTATGTACATTTATAAAGTTTGTGTATGTAAGCTAGACATGAAACCCATGAATCTTCACATAAACCTCTATTTATGTTGTTTATCGATTAAAAAGTCCTTTGGCAAAGAAGTTACACAAAAATACATCGAATATACACTAAAATATACTTTATTTATTTAAAATTATCTCGATTTGTAGAACTATTTGTCAAATGTACAGTGTTAGTTACTGTTAAAAATATTACCAATCATTAATTAACATCAGTAACATTTTTAACAGTAACTAACACTGTACATTTGTCAAATAGTTCTACAAATCAAGATACCGATGTTAATAGTAATATGTTACTGATAGTAAATAGTAAATTGTTAATCGTAATAGTAATTTACTGTTAATAGTAATAGTAATTTACTATTAATAGTTATATTAAATTAATAGTTAATAGTAATTTACTGTTAATAGTAATAGTAAAATGTTACTGATTTTCGAAGTAATTTTTTAGTAAAACATTTAGTAAAAAGTAAATTTCAGTTTTTTTTAATAATAAACTTATTAAAAAATTCGCCGTGCACATTATTAGTTATGTCATACATTGCTTTGAAAACTAATTGCGATTATCTTCATAATTTCAAGAAGTGGTTTGATGATGAAAATGGCATCGAAGCAAGAATCAGTCTTCTAATTTCTACACCACACCCCATTATGACTTGGAAACGATGCAATTTACTATACAGAATACTTGGTTTTAGCTAATGTATTTTCTTCTGTTATCAATGGTTCAAAATCCCTACTCCATCTCAATTAAATCCAAATATATATATTAGTTCTTTTATTATTGTTTTTTTTAAATGAAAAGGTAAATTTCTCATTTGTACGACATATTAATCAAATTTATTATTTTATTTAGACTGTCTTGAATCTTCATATACTATAGAATTATAAACTTCGCATTCATATACTTTACTCCATTATGAATAAATTTGATTTAATAGCATGCATCCCTTTTATTTCACGAATGAAATTTCTGATTTTCTGTTGAATGAGCTTTTAATGATAAGAATATATTTAACCATTACATTGTTTTGAAGCCCTTCCAAACAGACATGGAAAAAGGCAACGGAGAGGTAAAAGAGTTTACTTTGCATGAAATACATATAGGAAAATTTCAATACGGGGATTTGTGTGTGAATTTCCTTATTAATATCACTGAAAGTGAAATAAATACATTCAATGTAATTCTAAAGATAGGCAGAAGTTGACTTAACCATTTGTTACAGACTATTATATTGTAAAATATGGATATTTTGGAGGAATAGACGCTTTTATTTCAATAACAAAATGTTTATGTAGAATTAATAGAATAATGCTAATGCATTTCGTATAAACTTAATTCCAAAGCTTTAGTTTCATAAAAAGCGAAATTTATAATCATTCATATTGTTAGAAATATGCTCCATGCATAAATACTTATTTTGAATATTCCAATAAACGAACACTGTAACAATATTTTGCTGCTTAATGAATAAAATTTTTTTATGACAGTCAAGAATATTTTAGGACTCTTATAGGATAAATGCATTTGTACAACGATCATTATGAACGAAATATTATCAATTATGGAGCATCCGATTGTTTACTCAAAATTACATATCATGTAAGTTACGCATCCATCTTACACTCGTATACAAAATTAAGCAAATTTACAAATTATGTCTGTTTTTACACACACATATTGAACCAAATATATTTTTGTCAAAGAAAAGTTATTCAGATGTGTTCAGAGTCGAATAAGTAAGATTCTTGCTTGTGGAGCTATGTCTGTGCTGGATATACTCATATAAGGGCAAATGGGTTTGATAGAGATTCGTGTTGTCGCACTTTTCTACGACATTCGACGTTTTCTCTCGAAAGTTTTGGGTAAATTTTATAAGCTGAGCCGTGCGGTAAACTGAGCAGCCGCAATGACGGAATAGAAGGAAGAATCGTTGGTAGATCAGAACCAAAGCAGTCAATAGTGTAGGTGGTGAGAATCTGGACAAGGTTGGCCAAGCTCCACTGTGATAAATGAAGCTCTTTATTTGACGATTTCTGTATGGCACCATAGAACTGCTACGATTTAAGAGGACTTTCACTGGAACTCATGTTTCTATCTATGGTACACCGAAGCATTTATGAAAAGAAGTTATACTCCAGAAAACCCGTTAATTTTATCCTGCTTACTGCAACAAACAAGAACGTGTTTAGCATGGTAAACAACGTGCGTCTTGGCCCTGACTTTAGTGGAGCTGAGTGATTTTTGAAAACGAGTTGAGATTTTGCCTGAACACTGATTCAAGGCGTAAATCTATCTGAACTCGATACCAACTTTCCTTCATGAGGGAAAAGAATCAGTATGTAGTGGATATTTGGTAATGTTAGGTGTGGATATTTAATTTCAGTACACATTATATTGAATGATATCACACCCCTGCATATGTTTCGTAAAGGATTGTTGATTGCTATGAGGTATAGAGAGGATTTCTTAGAACCTAAATTTGACTTTTCATGGGCGCAATTCATCTTGAATTCTTGTTAATGGAAAACGGCAATTGCTGTGATAAAACAGGTATGGTTGACGAATACCTTTAAAATAAGCATATTTGCAGCATGGATTGACTTTCTAAATTTCTTGTGCTTAATCCTATAAGGAATGTCTAACATACTCTTAGACGAGCAATTTTGTAGCGCCATTTCCCTTCCGAGGACCATCCCTAGAAAGAGGCATTCATGTTGCAAGAGTGAGATTGACTGCCACCTGAACTCCTCAACTACTCCTGTATAGAATGCCAGCAAGCTGTGGGACTTGTCTAAATGTGAGAATAGACTACTTTTCAGTTCGATATCCTAATGTGGATGTTGGCCATGTTTTCGCTATCTGAGCTTAACTGATAATCGTGCTTACATAAAAATGGTACATCTAATTCTTGTATGTCTTCTGTGTGTCGAAAAAAAATCTGTTTAAATTTTATAAGTGTATATCCATACCAATTTTAATTAAAATATGCCTTATTTTGACTAAAATTCAACCCAGTCTGTAAATACATTTCACTTTACAACGGAGTGTATTATGAGATCAATTCAGAACATATGTTATTAAAAGATATTTATTCTTACCATTGAAATAAATATTTTGTTATAAGATTTAATTCTAAAATTAAAAAAATATGCCTTTAAAAAAATCGAACGCATAATGGAAATAGGTTGCATAAACACATTTTTTTCCTTTGCTCCAACACTTTGTAAATTATTTTAAACATATAGATGGCAGTCGAGTTTTATGGACTAGTTGGGTAGCATGGAATAACAAGGTTCTATCTCTGTTTGTTGCTACTTATGAGTGGGAAAATATTGAACATCTGAAGAAAGACTCATATAATGCATTGCTCTGAGAGTTGAGCAATTGCTGTAGCCATACCCACTGGCGTAGCTGATCCTAAGTAAGCCCTGAGTACAAAATTTCATGGGATCCTTTTTCTGGGCCTCTTTAAAATTTCATTAATTTTGCTTACATATGTTGGAGCCCCTGTAGCTTTGGTTCATGTATCATTGTTACGATGGTAGCTACACCCCTGGCCATAACACTCACTACAAAACAAAATAAGTTTTGCTATTTTCAAAAGTTTTTGTGGGTAAGTTTTACAGCATTTTAACCTACTAGTATACATGTTACTGGAATATTAAAGCTAAGCATAATGTATTCTGAAAAAAAAATTGTAGTTTGTTATACTGTGGTCATAATTTAGCTGACAATGTTTTTCCCTTCAGTTTAAAGGCTCATTTTTCAAGATGGCATGTCAGATACTATGTAATACCTATTATTCCATAATAACAGATATTAACAGAGGACTATTATGTTTGTGACTTTTTTAAATAGACTCGAATCAGAAATTATTTTCCCGTATTCTTAAAAATAGAATTTTTATATTAAAAAAAATAATTATATTTTACAAATTTTTGTTATTAGTTTTCTAAGGGTTTTAATTCTGAAATACCCTCCAGTTATCATTTTTCTTTAAAATATATTTTTTTAACAAAAAAATCAATACCATTTTTTGTTAAGTGATAATTCCTTAAAATCGTTTATAGTATATATATCCATGATGCTTGTTGAGATTTTTATCAAAAACTGTGAAAGAGTTATTTTTAGTACAGTAGAACGTCGTTTATCCGAAGCAATTGGGACTGGACACCGTTTGGATACGCGATTGTTCGGATAACCGAAAACCGAATGCGATCCATACAGTACATGAAACCGGACACTATACGAATATTGAAAATCATCACATACGGGAAACGTTCTTGAAGAAAAAGCAAAGTGGGTGCAAACTGTCGCAATTTTACCTTTATTGTGGAAAAATAATCACTCATTTTTTGCTCTACCATTGTAAACCTTCATTTTTTCGCTTCTAGGTCTCTGATTCTCTTGAGCAGCTGGTCCGGATATTTGACGCTCCGGATTATAAATGTTAAGATAAACGACGTTCTACTGTAATTTTAATAGTATTCTCCGTAATCTTTGACTCTCCTCTAAAATGTTAAAAAGAGCGAATCCTTTATTGAATATACAAAATTTATTTAACCTAAATTTAAATAGAGTTCGCACATATGAGGAAAAAGTATTTACATTCTTAGTAGAGCTATTAATGAACTCCATTAACTCAGAAAATGGTAGACGTTCTTATTCCTGTCTTTTATTATTTTACTGTTGGCAATGATTGACGAAAATTCACTTCATTTACGGATATTTAAAAGAAATATAAGGAAATCTAGATTGTCTACTTTTCTATGCCTACCGTCTTCAATGAGATAACACATAAAGCATAGTAAACATTTATACACATAGTTTTATCAGCACCCATTATATTTTAACGAATCAAAATTGTATGCAATTCGTGCTAACAAAATTATGAAACTATTTTCATATTCTTAAATTATATTTATTGAACGTTTCTATCTCCTTGAAATAAAGATAATCAAATTACTTGAATGTGCTTACACTGTTGACCAAACAAAGTAAACTGAAATTCTCAATAACATTACGCACATGCCTCATATTTTAAACAATTTAAACAGTAAACCCTTCTTAATAATTTCCTCATTTGTTTCCATTAAAGTCTTTCCAAACCGTGCAGCAATTATCCTAACAGAAAAAAAAAGAACTTATAACGATAATGCCTTTCATACAGCAATGAAAGCCTCGTAGTACTATCAAATTAAGCCTTTATAAAGTTTGTTGGATAATTAACATTAACTGTAGACACTGACGCATCACCAGGCATTATCTCTTATTTCCAGTAGAGAATAGAGTCAAAAAGACGACGAACCATTTTTGTCGCAATGGTGCCCGCCGTTTTAAACACAGTTACCGGACAACGTAATCGTGATTTGTCCATCATTATTCTCTTATTATATTCCCGCACTGTTCAGTTTTTCTTAATTTGCGTCGATTAAATCCTAGCCGGACGGTCCGGGCGCTGCTCATTAGATGGGAATGGTGCTAGTGCTTAAGAGCTGGAAAAATTAGCCGCTATAGGGCTCGTTCGATGCTAACGAGGTAATACATCGAGACTAAATTGCAAATAATCAATTTTCATTCACGTCCTCAGCGAATGGGGTAACATTGCTCGTTTTTATCTTCCGTTATACTGTTTGATTGGTTGGTGAGAATAACCCGGAATCGTTTTGCCCAAATTGCGGAGTTTTAGTAGGAACTTTAGGACTAGCTGAACAATTAAGTAGAACTCGCTCGGAATGGAATGGAAATTGATTTATCATGTTTTATTGAAATTTCAGTCCATTTGTTTTCTCCATGACAGTTTTCCTCTGGTTATTAATACAAGATTGGTGTTTTAGCCTGGATCTAAATGATTGACGACTTGCGTTATCAATATATTTGTTTGCATTTATTAGAACTGAATGAGGAATTTTTATGTTTGTTTGTGGAACGTTGCCAATAAATGAAAATTCTTTAATTAATGAAGTTGTACGGGGAAGTTCGAAAATTATTCTCGTGAGTGGTAGTGTGCGGTGTTCAATTACTGACGGTAATAAAGTTAATTTTACAATCTGCAATTCGTCGTTATTTGCCAAAATCAGTTATTTTTCTAGCACATCTATGGTTTGGATGTTTTTCTAGTGCATGACTAATTATGATAAGCAATATTTTATTTAGTGGGTAATTTTTAATCCCGATGCTATTAATTTGCATAATTTTAATAGAGTGCTGTTATATGGTCAATTTATTCATTTTATAAATTTACTTAACTTTCTAGACCAAAGAACTGTTATTTAATATAATTATTACAAATGATTTAAAATGATATCAAAAATTAAGATTAACTACTCTTAAAATCTATGAAGGAAATGTTTAACTAAACGATGATTCATATCTACCAATCTCCTTTTCCAATCGTCAGTAAAATATCATTATGCAGTATAACTATAACATTAAGGAAAATATATTTCTAATACATTACAGTAATTTATGTAAACTTAGTAAAATAGTTTAAGAGAATTCATCTTAAATATCATTAAAAAACAACTTTTTATTCAAGTAGTAACCTTTTTGTTATTTTGATATTCTATAATCATTTGAAGTCCTTTAAAACACTCACTAAGCACTAATTCACTTTTAGCAATATTTTGTGTCAGAGAGAAATGTATTTACATTCTTTTAATTAGTTTTATTTAATTAAATAGACAACTTAGAGCGTGGGATTATATTTGATCTGATACTCTGAATCAATGATTCCCAAAGTAGCCTATAACGACCCCTAGGGGGTCTATGACGACCTGCAAGGGGCCTACAACAGTGAAAAAATAATTTTGGGGTCCATGAGGTGTAAATGAGTGGGGGGGGGACTACGATAGTGGTTCTCACTAAACCAGATCATGACTTTAATTTTAAAAGAAAATTTAATTTTAATGGAAACTAGATTTTTTTAATTTAACAGGTTTATTTATAAAATTAATTGAGTTTAATTTGCAATTACAAGGTAACAGCATAAAGTTTATTAAAAAAAGAGTAATCATTTCAGTATTTCTTACAAGAATTATGCTAAAGAAATATAATATTGGACGTCGAGAATTTCTCTGCTCCTCAATTGGCTTCCAGGAAAATGACGTTTTAACCTACGTTCTTTTAAACACTATACATCTCTACAAAAACAAATTTAAATCTTTTAAAGTAAATAGCTCTACACCAACAGCCAAAAATACGTTTAAATTGATAAATTTTCAAAAATTCAATACTAGGTAAGCAGGGGCTCACTCAAAACCGAAAAACATGGCAATATGTCTACGAGATAAAAAGTTAGGGAGCCTCTGCAGTAAATGAAACATTCCCATTGATATCATCAAGAATTTTATTTATTTATTTTTTATTATTGTTAAGAAAAATAAATCTGACATTTCAAAAACGTTGAAAGTAAAACATCATTCTTGTGCTTTTTGACAGGTCATCATTTAAATACCATGTTTAGTCGATTTATGCGGGTGGGGATGCTGGAGTCTAACTATTATAGATTTTTTCCCGAACGTGCTGCAGACAGTTTCATTGAAGAATAAAAGTACTTACGCTGGAGATTCTTTTGAAGATAACGATGAATAGTTTCAGTAATACAAGGAGAAAAGAATGGGATTTTGCATATATTTTTTCAGTAATTTATTTTATATTTATTTTCTTTTTATATTTATTGAATAGAGAGAGAGAGAAGCTATTTTTTATTTTATTTAGTAATTTTTTGTTCTGATATGTTCCATAAGTATTGTGCGTAACTATTGGTATTTTTTTCTATTCAAATATTTTTTTTAGATATTTAAGAAAATCATTTATAACTTTCCATAATAAAAAATATCAAATATTACTATAACGTTTTTATTTTGTATAGAGCATATGTAAAAGCATTATGTATAATATAAATACAATTGTTAAGTTTTCATAAAATTAATAATGTATTAAAACTATAAAATTTCCAATGCCTCTTCATGCGACCTACACATGAATTTTTATAACAAAAAGATATTTCAAAATTTTAAAAATACTTTTAATCTGCCATTTTTTAATTTTAATTTTTGTTTTCTTGTTATTGAGTTAGAAAAACTTACTATTAAAGTCAGTTTACAGATATTTTTAGCTGCGTAAGCCTCTATCTTTTCTAAAACATTTGACAACATTTAAAACAATTTTAGTTGCTTATTTTCCTAAAGAAATTAGATAGGTATAAGTTGTTTTTAGACACAAATAAGAGAATATTTTTATGTCTGAATTCATAATTTTAAAATTGTTGCTAATAAATTAAAGATTAAAAAAGCTTGTTAGGTAAATTATATTTGTAATTTTAGTAACTGTATTAATAATTCCATTCCACTTAACGCACGGCAATAATTCTTATTTATTATGCAAAGTAAGATAAGTTATTTGTAACTTGAGTAAATGTATTAATGATTCCATTCCATTTAGCGTACACAGATGGTAATTCCTATTTAATATGCAAAATTAATCCTCCCTTAAAAGGGAACATTTGTGATTGGAGAAATACAAAACTCCTCAACAAATATCAATTGAATATTTGTTAAATTCGCTGAAAAATTCCGGGACCTATTACTAATGAGCAGGATTGCTATATTTTAGACCTGAAAATAAAGTTTAATAACTAACTAGTTTTAGTTTTTTAACTTGGAATCTAATCTTCGAAAATTAAATTTTATATTGAAGATTTAGTATGTTTCAGTACACTACAGATGTATTACAATCTTAAATCTTCTAAGATACTACATAATAATAAAATACTAACATAAATTGTGCTCTTAAATACTCCTTATTACAAAATTACATATTTTACTATAACGCAGCCATATAATACATTAATATAACTCAATGTAACAAACTTTTTTTTTTTTGCCATTGGAAATTTGCAAGACAACAAATGCATTTTCCAATTACGACCCATCCGAAAGCCTACCCACGAAAATAATAAAAATTTTAATTGGTGTTTTATGCACCGCTTAACCCTTAGCCTTTCGAAGCATTATCCTACGGTGTTCACCTACCTAAGCCATTAAATTCAAAGTACTGCTTCGAACATTCTTTATCGTCCCTCTGCACCCGTAATGGTTATACATCTTTAAAAGCTCACAGCTGTGTCTCTGGAAACAAATTAAATTCAAAAAAGAATTCATTCGTCTAATTCTCAGAAGATATAAGTACTGTATTTCCTGTATTTGGGGGGAAGTACAGGAGTGGGGTTGTGATTCTTAGCGCGGCATTCTATTCCTGCAAATTACTTTAGATTACCATCTTAATGGACAAGTATAGCGCTTTAGGTTTTTTTCCCATCGTTTTCTTCATTTTTTCCCTTTCTAGTTTTCGCTCACTTCATTTACTTAAATTAATTAGATGTGAGGAAGAGGAATTCTACTATCTATCCATTTCGATCTCATTAATTGGTTTCAGCGATATTATTTTTTTAAAGGTAAAAAGGGAAATCGCGTGCGATAAAAGCTCTATATCCGCAGAGGGAATTTGCTTAGTTTTTATTTTCATTCGATGGTGATACATCTCTAGTGTGTTTGAATAAGGGGAAATGCATAAAAATTCTTAAATTTAAGAAAATTAATGAATGGTTTTTTCATTCCACATTCATTTGCTGGGGTGTTTAAAGAGTCATTCTTTATTTCAAACATGTCTTCATTATTAGAACGTATTTTTTAAGAGTGAAACACTGGAACTTTAAAAATTATGATAATCATTTGTAAACGTGTTAAGGGGGTAAGTTCAGTTAGCGTTTTCCCAACTCCATAATGTTAAAAAGG
>BMAV01019777.1:188887-199843 GCA_019973955.1 Trichonephila inaurata madagascariensis | reverse complement strand
TTGAAACATCAAAATTGATTTTCATTAAGTGATTCCCTTAAAAACACAATACAGAAATATTAATGTTATTGAAATCTAATATTTTAAATGATTAAAAAGTATGTGATCATTTAATATTGTATTTGTAATACTAACATATCTTTTAAATACATTCACAATAAAATATTGACATTTTATTTAAGAAAATTATGTTTGACTTTCTTGCCCATTTTGTTATATACTTAATACCTTCAAAGTATAATTACTTGTATATATTTTACATAATATATTACTGAATAAGCGTTTTAAATACTTCTAAATCGTTTTCATTTAAGTTTTGCTAAGTATTATATGAAGTAAATAGTATTATTATTCAATTTATATGTATATAGTTTTATTTAATTAAATATTTTTTTTTGCATCATGATGTAATTTCTAAAAAAATGAGAAAAAAGCGAAAATTCCAATTATGTATAAAAGTTTTCAAATACTAATGCTTATAAAAATAATGCCAAATGTAAATATTGCCTAAATTACGTATCAAAATATTAAATTTAACAGCACAGATACATATTTCAATACATTTGAAATATATATATAAACTATAAATGTATCAATTGATCAAATTTATCGTTCAGATGGAATCTTGTAATGTGAATTTTGCTCAGGTAGTCGTTTAGTACAGCATTTACGCTTAAATACGCTTTGAAAACAGAAGTATGAATCGAACTATATATCCCGGCCTAAAATAAATATTTTGTTTGAAATATTTATCATAAAGAAAATCATTGATTATAATTTAATTCCATAATAATCATGCTGTGAATAAATTTATATTAATTTTATCTTGAGGCCTTATGAATTATGTTGTTTTTTTAAGCCAATTTTAAACTCAAAATTTTAAATTTGTTTTGTTGCAATAAAGCAAGAAATGAATTATGAAAAAAAAAATACAGATTCTTTGTATAATTTCCAACACATTAAAATTATAAAGCATGTTTCATACCAAAGAAGAAAATAGTTTTATCATTAAGTTTATATATATATTTTTTAAGGTTTCTATGTCGAAAGCATTCATTTTGTTACTAAATAAATCTCCCGTTACCATGAATAAATTAATAAATTTTAATATTTTCTAATGTCAATACAGATCAATCAATTTTCTAAGCATTATTAAGTAACATTTTATAGGTTCTTTAGAAATTTCTAGAAAAAAAGGTAACTCGATCAAGTTAAATGAACCCCAGGAAAAATTTTTACAGAGTAGCTCTATAGAAATTTTAACAAAATATAATTAAAAAAATGATGAGATTCTGGCGTCGTAAAAGGCAAGCGTTAATTTTAATTAAATTTCACTTCCTTTTTTTTCCCTTGGACACTGAAGTGCTCTCTTGAGAACAAAGCGACATTAAAAATTGTTTATGTCCCCCTTTTTCTGCTGTCAGTAAACAATTTGCTTTAATTAATGGACAGTAAACAAGGTTTAACACAATTTTCTTATCATTTATGATGAACATTTAATTATAGCTGAGGAGACCCTAAGTTAGGCATGAATCTTAAATTAATTTAATTTGCTTCATAAATATTTAATTGCTAATTAAAATGAATGTCTGCGCAGTACATTACTTCAACTATCAACGTTTCAATAAAATTAAGATATGCCTTCTGCGTGCATATATATTGTTTCCAGAACACTCATTTATTTTCAGGAAAATTCTATTGTACTATAGGGGTTTTTTCTACTTCTATTTGCTTAGTTTAGTCGTATAATGTGAATGTTAACATTATGATGGCATTAATACAAAGATTTATTTTTGATACCTTTTGATTGATAGTTTTTTTTTTTTTTAGAAGGAAAAAATTATAACATTATATTGATACAAATAAAAAATGCTATAAAATGTGGATAATTCCTTTTTGAAGGATTTACAGTGCGTATTTGTGATTCCCCAACCTCAAGCTAATTAACTAACATTGAAATAATTCCCAAATGATCGAGTTAGTTTGTAATTGTAATCATTTCATTTTTTCATTTTCGATTCATGAGGATGGTGTTCTCACTCATTCTCTACCTCAACGTTAAAATTGATTATTCAAACCAATTTTAAAAGAATATATACTTTTTTTAATAATTAATATAGTTTTTTAATTGATATACATTTCTCAAATATCTATGCTAAGTTTTACGTTGACGGCATTGTGGTAATCTCCAATAAAAATGCTAAAGGGAATTCTAGGTGCATGCACTGTAGCCGTTTACGTGACTGATAGTGATTTATGAAGATATAACCTTAATTAAACTCTGAGGTAATTTACGATGTAGGTATATTAAACCAGGAGTGGGGGAATGTGAGTTATCATCTTGAGTTGGATATTAAAATTACCTCTTTAATACTGGCTTCATTTGAACAAATTTTAACTACAGACACGCTAACTAGTTGATTTGAAGAAAGGAAATTCTTATCCGAATGAGTTTTCAGGGATTTTTATCTCTATCGTTTCTAAGTTCAGCTAATGATTTTCCATCTTTTCGGCACATAATTTTATAAGCACACATCGAGGGTTTGATTTTTATAGTATTGACATAAAGAGGAAATAATTGAATAATTTGAAAGAGCTTTTTTCTCAAACTGTTCCGTCACATATATGTGTTAGTCAATTATTCATTAGTTTTTAGTCAGAATTAACAAAAATTATCGCCTCGTATTCCAATAGGATCAGCATTCCTTAAATGTCCTATTCAAAAGTTTTAACTAAAAAAATATTGATAGGAAGTAGATATTTAACGATATTTGTAGTATACACTCATATTTTTTTTTTATAAAATAATACAAAATTTAAATAAATAATACGTGCATGAAGAACGGACTTTTATTAGTAGATGAATGCTATAAGTCTTGTGTTGAAAGCTCACATTGAAAGCTGTCGCATTAATTTTCTTAAACTTCCGTAAATGAATATTTCAAGCAAAAATCAATCGAATTATTTGAACACAATTTAAAAATATTTGTTAAGTAAATTAAGGGCATCATACATTGATATGTATCAGCAGACAGTTAGGAAAAATCTTTGGACTTATTTATATTCATATTTTTTCCAGATTGAACAGTTCATGCCCCAGGTTAAATAATCCGAAAAAAAAAAAAGTGGAGATATATAAACTTATTAAAATAGTGTGGATATACGCACTGATGTAGAACAAAATATGACCAGAGATCAGTAGCATTAATCATTTCTCTATGTGGAATCCCTCCCCCCTCCCATTTTTGCCGACATTACAGAGTGTCTATGAAGAGTTGCAAGGAAAAAACTCGATGCTCACCTGCCCACAAGTGAGGAATTTTGCAGCACTGAAAGTAAAGGCGAAAGTTGGAATTTTATACCCTTTCATTCTAAAACAAAAGATTTTAGTTAAGTGACTGACGTGTTCGGTCAGAGTTTTGGCACATCGCATGAAGCTCATAGAGCAATGAAGAAAAGAAATTCTTTGGATGATTTCTTGTGCCTTTAAAAGACTACCCTGTCTGTTGAGATATCGATCGTCCATCCTTTAAAGGTTAAATGGCTAAGATGCCATGAAAAAAAAGTTTTAGATATTTATTTGGTTCAAATGCTTTGAGCAATATATATATACAATAAAACAAATAATTTCTTCGTCTACAATACATTTGTAGAAAAGTAAACATATTTCATTTATCTTTTTATCAACTTCTTTTCTTTAAATTTATTACTTTTTTTTTGTTTTTTCTAATTTCCCATTTTTAAAATATGTGATTTTTATTGATATACTATTTATCTACATTTAGTACTGAAGTATTTAATGTAACATTACTTTTCAAAAATAAAAATTCAGAACATTTGAACAATGTTTACAAACTAATGTTGTAAATGAAATTTAAAAATAATATCTTGAGATTAAAACCATCCAAGATTTAGTTGAAGGACTTAGGATAAATAAAAATGTATTATTATACTCCTAAAAAATTTATAATTATTCCAAAAGTAATTTATCTCATAAAGATGATTTTTTTCTTAAAAAATTTATTTTTGATACAGTTTTATGTATATAAACCATTAAAGAAATAATACACTAGGATAAACTGTGAAATAACCAAGCAATTTTTTAAATGAAAAATAGCTCAAATACATGATTTATTGCAGAATTACGAATCATTTTAAATTGAATATTCTTATTTTTAAAGATTACTCAAAATTCAGTACTTCACCCGAAATCCCGAATTCCTTCGAAAACTTTTCCAAAATCTCATTTGAAATGCAATTTGCAAATATATATCATCTACGCTTTACTACTTTGGCGAGTCTTAATCTAACGCGAAACAATAACTTTATAAAAATTTAAAGAACAGTTTTTATATTTTAACCAATATGCACAAATTCTTAACCAATAGCATATTCGAAAGAATATTAAAACTTTTGCAAGAGCTTAAATTAAACTCGAAAACAAACTTTAAAAGAGAATATAAAACTTTACTTTATCATAATTAAAACTTTTGGGAGCATGTACCAAAAACAACATATTTATTTCCTGAAAGCATTCACTGTGAAAATAAGCAACACAAAAAGCGAAGTTATGACAGCCTCAAAGTTCATACGCCTTTTTCCCTGACACGTATACACCTAAACTAATAAAGACAACTTTAAACAACTCCTCAGACCACGTGAATGTTTACAAAATGACCGCTTCTACCATCTTAGCTTTTCCTTCGCACTCAATTCCCAACGCTTAAAATATTCCAAAATTATACGCCTTATACTCCTGGAATGGAGGTTCTCTTAAATAGATACGCATGAGTGCACTCAATGCACCACTTTACGATGCTTCTCTAATTAGACCAACGAGAAAGTTGCCATCGTGAGCAGGAAAAGGTCCCAGACGTAAAGTGAAGTCATGACTGAATTTCAAGACACCAGATATTGTCGCCTTTATGGATGCCAGGGCTTAAAATTTAATGGTTTCCGATTCTTCGAGACCTGATATATATTTATGAGAAATGCTCATCTTGCCCGAAAGCGCCATTACGGTCAGATAGAGTCCAGCTGTAAGAATTCCGCGTTAATAGAGGCTGGCGCAATTTGAGGAAGGTTGAATACCATTTTATGCCGGACTCTGCAATCCCTTTGGGGTGTTGTGTAATAATTAAATTCTAAATAAAGCGGAGACAATACGTCTGTGGTAGGATAGGATTTAAATGTCTAATTACATTCGTCGCTTGGATTCAAGTTTAGGGTACTCTGATGGCAATGAATAAATAAGAACGCGGGGAGAGAAAATTACTTAAAATGAATTCTGCTTTTCAAATGTATTTTGTGTTTTATAATTCAAGGACATTTAAATGCTAGATAACGGAAATAAATTTATGTAAAAATGTTTATTAATAGTTTTAAAAATTGAGCAGCTTTATCAGATTTTTGGATAGAAATTGAGATTGAATGTCGCAGTGTTTTTGATAAAGAATCTAGAAGTAAAATATAAAAATGTGTGTATGTTTTATATTAAAGTTTCCGTAATAAGTAGTTACTTGCTTACTTGTAGCACTTTTAAATTAAAACCAATAATTCAAGCCAAACCACTGAAAGGAATCAAACCCCTTTTTTCAAAAGCCACATATACTATGAAGGTATTTTATAAAAACAATTTCATACAGCTAAATAAAATTATAAATCCAATTCAAATGGGCGATAAACATCTCTATCTCATTTTCCGCTGATACATGAAATAAAAAATATAATTATAAAAACTGATTCCAAAGGGGAAAAAATATATATATATTTTTCAACATGTCAATGATTAGCAGTGGCGGGGTCAGGGACTCTAAGGGGCCGAAAGTTTGGCTAACGATAAATACGTATTTGGGCTTGGCGCCCAAACCCTGAGTTTGCAGAGCGCTCTAATATTCTCCGTTACGCCACTGATGATCAGGAATTGTACAACTCAAACAGAAATTATTACATTTTCAAAGAAAGTAACCATTGTCATGATTTATACGATTTGTATGTTAAAAATAAAGCGACTTACATAATATTTCTGTTAGTGAAAGTATACCTGCATTCCTCAAATTTTTATTTAGTTGGAGTTTTTAATTGCTGTAGAAACATAAAAGTCTTTATTCAAACACTTATTCGACAAAATAATTAAAGAAATATATCGCGTGTATTTTAGAAAATTTTAATCCTTATTTACTAAAATGATTGTACATGCATATTCATGAGTTATTATTAAGCTATTTTTAAGAACTTAAAACACATTTTGATACATTTTTTATCACATTCATTCTTTCTCTTTTACCAAACCTCTCTGGAAGACATTTTTTTGCCAATTAATAAATTGATGCAGTTTTTTTTTCACGAATAACGAGTGAGTTATCAGAATTAAAAATATGCATTAGTTAATGCACTACACTTTCGGAATATTTTCTTTAAATTTCGTAATATTCAATATCTTGAAAATAATCAAGAAATAAGTAATACATTTTTAAATGGTCTCAAAAGAAATTTTCATTGTTTCTGAAACTATTTATTCTGTTCATCAACTTAGCGAAGTTATTCTGATTAGTTTTAACTCAACATTGATGTTTTCATAATATATATATATATATATATATATATACATGATTACCATTTTTCGATTATTGTGTCACAAACTTTGCTTAAAGGAAAATTTTCCAGAATTTACTATGCGTTTCTTCAAAACCTCACAAAACTCATTTTGCTTGGAGAGATTCTAGATATATCTCATTTTTTATATTATTTTTACTCATGCATGATATGGAACACTTGCGGATCACTATGCAATCATTTGGAATAGTATGCATATATTCGGAAATAAAATAAATTTATTTCGTTTGTAATATTTCTAAGACTTTCGATAAAATGCAAAACACCTTTTATTCCGATTGAGAACTGATCATTTTCAAAGCCTCATAAAAATATTACTTTTTCTTTTTTTTTCTATAGTTTGAATCGAGCGACCAATCAGACTTTTTCGTTTCGAATTGATGCCAGAACCAGGAGAAGAGGGTTTTTAATTAAACCCATCGTAAAGAATACATTCCATTAATCCCCTGCTTTATTTGAAATGAAAGACGATAGATCCGCCTATAAATTTTCCTGTTGTTATTTCAAAAACGGAAAGGCCATTTGTTCCTATTGTGACGCATCCCAATTTTTAAAGCTATATGCATTATTTTCTATCCTTTCTTTTTTCTTTTTGCTTAATTTAAAATTCTGGATAGAAACTTTTTGTATCGATGAACCTTTCAATAAAGAACCAAAATATATTATTCCTTGAAGGGAAAAAATAATAATGCATGGTTTTAAATCTCTTCAGAAGAAAACGTAATTCAATGTCTTAAGTTATTTTATGTATTTTTCGCTTTTTAATTTATTTTCCTTCCAAGATATCCGTCTTTTCTGATGAGATGAGCAAAAAAG
The DNA here is from genome assembly GCA_019973955.1 of Trichonephila inaurata madagascariensis. NCBI lineage: Eukaryota > Metazoa > Arthropoda > Arachnida > Araneae > Nephilidae > Trichonephila > Trichonephila inaurata. Next base: position 192,412 of record BMAV01019777.1, on the reverse strand, counting down.
GTAAACTAATAATATTTTTAGAAGTAAAAAAAAATTGGATCGTGAATTAATTTGATGGAGATAGCAGAGCGAAATTAACTTGGAAATTTATTATTTTTCCGAATTGAAATAATAACGTTTGATCGGAAGAAGTGTTTTTAATTTGGTTAAGACATTTTTAGATTTTTGGTTCTGAATGAGGAATATAACGAAGTGTTCACATGTGAAAATTTTGTTTTTGTTAAAAAAAATATTTATCTCTTCCGTGCTATTCATAAAATTAATTATCATTTTTACTTTCCTTAGAACATTTGTGTTAAAATACACATCCATATTAATTTGAAACTATGTGTGTGCCTGACAGCTGCACATTTTTTTCACTAATTCATCTTCTTACACTTGTTTTCAACAACCAATCCAGGACCACATACAAACACACACATACATTCGTTTTGTAATATATATTTTTTTTAGAAATATGATATATTTATTTTATGGTATTTTTTTTATTTATGGTATTTTAGAAATAGAAACAAAAAAATGGATTATATGCATTTTTTACCCAGATATGAAGTGATTTCGATTTCCTTTCATAAATGATCCCAAGCTTCCTTCCTCTAAATATTTTGTTGCTGTTGCCAAGACTTTTTTAAGAAAGTCAGGTTGTCTCTTCCTGAAAGAGATTCTCAAGAAAAAGAGCAAGTGACAGATCTGCGCTTAGTGGTAAAGTAACGAGCAAAATTATATTTTTTAAATATAACATTTTCACGACAAATCAAACAAGTAATTGATACATGTTTGTTTTTCTATACGAGATAGTCATGCTCCCCATTGTCTTGAAATAGTATGTATTCTCTTCAGATATATTTTTGCTTGGGTGGCATTGAAGGTTAATTAAAAATAATATTCACCTTAAAATGGTCGCTGTTTCACTGTTATTAGTTATCACTAACCGTTACAATTACAACAGAAAATTTGTCTAGCAATTCGTACCAGTACGACATCGATATCAAAATCGATGAGTTTCTCACTAAATATTTTATGCATTGTTTTTAAATATAACTGAAGTTGTTATTACAAAGGCCATGACTAGGCAACCCAAATAGGTCTGGTGGGCTACATGTGGTCCGCGGGTCGCAGGTTGAGTACCATTGGTCTAGCCCCTCCTTTGTAAGGGTACCAGCTAATTTTTTTCAGTAGGTAGTGACACTCGACGGGATTCATTGAAAATTTATTTTGTGATGGTGAGCGTTGAACATGACTTGTCGTAGGATAGATGAACTGATTTTAGCTCCAATGTGAGCCCAGTTTCTTAGGTGTTGAATTGAACTATGGCTATCAAATAGAATCCACATGTATGCATAGTTACCTTTGCTCATATTTTTCTCTTCTAGTCCCATGTCAATTGCAATTCATTTGCTTTTAAAAACGGAACAGAAAATCTGGATTACGTTCTTTTATGGAAGGTTTCTCTCAAGAAGTTCTAGTGTCTGCCCGTATATCTGTTTTACTGTCATCGGTATATATTATGATGTCATTTGGAGGAGTTTCATTGATGTCAACATGTTCGCGGGAAGAAAATTCAGCGTTTGACGTCCGAAGACTGGAGCACCATGAGGTAGAAAGAAATATGTCGTTATTTATTCTAAACCTCCTAGAGTGTAAAATATCTGGTGGGAATATTTTCCATTCGCCTCTTAATTTTATAAATGGGGAAGTTTTATAGAATTTATAGTATAACACGTTCATTTTTCGTGCAACTGTTTCGTCCAATTTTTTTGCCTAATCTGAGGAGGAAGGGTTGCCATAAACAAAACGACATACTCTGACGTCAGCCGCGCTCTCTCTTCACATTGGAAAATTACTCGCTGATTTTTCGGTGATGGAAAAAGAGCATCACATAAATTGTTTCTTTTATTTCACTCGCGCTTTTGTAGAAGGGCGTAAACAGAAATGGAGCCGCATTCTATTTAAAATATTATACGCCATATCTGATGCGTTGGACGAAATCGAAGCCTCCATCTTGTTTATGACTTAGGGCGCCGAAGAATCTCATTGGCTTGAATTTCAAACAACTTTTATTAGGAACAACTTTTTGAGCTCACCAGTAAAAATTTGTTCGAAAGTCGTTGCTATTGCAACTGAGCAACAAAAATTGCACGGATTGGACCAAAAATTGCTCGAAAATTGTACGTGTGATAAGGCCTTTAAAATGTGTGCCGTGTTAATGAAATAGTGCTGGTGACTATAGTTGTAAGTGTCCCATTAGTGGAGACATCAATTTCTGGATTGATGCATCACCCGTGTATGTATAAACCATTGCTCTGTTGATTCGCTTATCGCACACTGGAATATAACGTTATTATACATTGTTTAAGAGTTTGCATAATGATTTATAAGATTTTACTTGTCTTGGAACAGTCAGCTTTCATGCGTACTCTGTTTTTGATTTGCTCATAAGTTTGATACCCAAACTTTTATATTAACTATCGGGAATTTTTAAAATCAGTAATGCTGTTATTTACAGATTACTGTTAATATCTATTTATATAGCATAGTATTTAAAAAGTACATAAAGACTCTTGGCAAGAATTTTCAAGGAATTACGTATTATTTTGCAAAATGTAACTGACTGCTTATTAAACAAGTAAGATATTTTCCAGCAATTTTAAAAGTATCAAATAGTAAGTCATATTTACCGATACATTTTTCGTGCTAGATAATTTCATTTTCAATGTTTCAAGAATCTATTAGTAACTAAATATTTTTAAAAAGTTTATGAAAATTTTGATAAATTCAAATTAAAATCATACTTTCAATGTAAGGTAATTCGTGATGAGCTTAAGATAATTTTTAATCCATGCTAAAAGAAATAGAGAATAATGCCACACAATTTTTAAAAGCCCGATATAAAATAAAGGAAGAACTTTTTGAAAAAGAAGAATCTTAAGAATCTTTGTTGAAAAAGAAATGCAAATATTTAACGTGAGAAAAACAAAAACAAAATACTGTTTACCAGTTTTTAAACATGAGAGTCAAAATATTTTCATCTTGAAAGATATTTTAAAAATTTTGATTTTTTTTCTTACCATTAGATTCTACCAATGGAATATCCAAAATTAGAGGTATTAAATGCGATTTTCATTACAAAAAATCGCAGAAACTAAATAAAATTAAATCTGTTCCTCATTTGTCAGATTTAACGTGATATGATATTTAATATTTCGATATAAAAAATCTAAATATATGTATAGATGAAAACTGAATAAAAAAATAGTTCAACGTACGTAATAGGAAGAAATGCCGCTTAATTTATTAAAGTTTCCTCTCCGTTAGCTTCTGAGCCAGCAATAGCCACGATGAATCGAGACTTAATTAAATTTCACTTTGCTTTTGCGGCAGTGGTAAAAAGAAAAATTGAACCCAAAATCAATTAAGGGAGTTGAGCAGTAAAAGGGGCGATTAAAAAATAATATCGACTCCTAACCGTATACTGATCTTTTGAGGTTACCCACTGTATTAATTGATTAGGTATCCCCAACTTCC
>BMAV01019777.1:166295-185044 GCA_019973955.1 Trichonephila inaurata madagascariensis | reverse complement strand
CTACTAACAAGAGATCACATCCAAACAATAATATTCGACAAACACTATATATATATTACAAAGGAAATAAATTTCCTGTGAAATCGTATCTGTAGTACATTGTAATACACAATATATCAATTTCTTTAATAACTCTTTCTCTTTTCTGAAAAGCAATTAACATAAATCATCGATAAGGTGTGAAATAATACTTTAAAAAATTTACATTTTAAATGTAAAAATAAGTGTTAATAGCTTAGAATAACATTTTTCTAAGATCGCAGAAAGACAGAAGAACGAATTTCGTAAACTTGCACTGTTCGAAAGATTAAGTCGGTACCCACACCCCAATGCTGCATTTTTCCAAGTTTCTCAGCAATTTATAGGAAAATGTTGAGACTAAGATTTGTGATTGAATGACTGGAATTAAGCACACGTTTTCTCAAACATCATTGTGCATAAAACCTATGAATTTTTCAAACAGAAGATCGTAGCCTGTATGTCTAACAAAAACTATTCAGTAGTAAAATGAGATATTAATTTCTAAGACTTCATTAAATTGCTGAATACAACTGTAAGCATAATTTAAAAATTATGAATATTTTGCTTACATATATTTATAGTATTATTATTATTATTATTTATTTATTTTTTTTTACTTTTCATGTTATTGAAGACAGGTTATGCCAATTTCCTATACAGAGTTTTAAAGATTTCTTCAAGTTGTATAATTCTATTGTATTACCATTATAAAGAAAGCACATTTCCCGGAAAATACTTTTCTAAAAAATATTTTAGGAGTTTCTGGCAAGTTTATTCCACACAAAGAAAATGTAATTTATGTTTAACAGTCAAAAAATAGATGATGTAAAAAGTTCCTATGGCAAAACAAAAGAATTGTGTTTACTTTATTTTTAACTAAAATATAGACTTTGGAGCAAGAAATCTCTTAGAAACAACAATGAGCTACTTTAATTATGTTTCCTGGCCTTATGTAAAACACGCTTTTTTCCCCTAAATTATCTTTAATTTTTCCTACTGAAATATTTCGCCGTTTTAGTCTTTTGTTATTCTACGAGGGATGCAACTGGCATTTCATAATTAAGTGTTAATAGACTATCAAAGGTTCGTTAGACTAATTAAAAATGCTAATTATACTTCGCTAGAAATTTTGGAAGTCTTGGAAAGCACCACCTTGGGCTATATTTCGGAATTAACTTTTCTATATTTTTTTTTCCTTTAATTTTCTAGCTTAACCACCATGCTTCAAATAAAAAAAGGCTTGGAAAGTCACAGAATGTATTTAATGATTTCCTTGCATGCGTCTGTGTAATAACGAGTCACAGACACAATTCTGTAGTGAAAATTGTGATTTATGATAAGAAATTATACGTTTTTATTTAATAATGTATTTTGTGGAATTTTTATTAATATAAGATTACACACACACATACGCATATATATGCGTGTGTGTGTTTAAAAGTAACTGTTAAATAAAAACATTCTTAATACACTTTTGTGCATTGTTCTTACATGAAAATATATGCATTATAATTTAAATTTTTTGATGTGTTTAAAATTATTTGCTGTTATATATATATATATTTTGCATTACACTATATTACAAGTTTACTTAATAAGATACGAAAATGTAGCTTAGTAGTGCAAGGAATCATACATTTATTATCATCTTAGTTTTGTTTTTAATCATCAAGAAGGTATTTTACATGTTTAAGATAAAAGTAATAATGTATTGTGAGTTGAATGCTTCAAAATAGTTTCATTTTGGAGTTACACTAAAGTTGTCGGTGATAAATTTTGTTACTTTCAGCCATAGTCGTCTGCCAATGACAACTTCTTGGACAGTATCTGCTTGAGCTAATTTCAAAGACTTTAGCCCATGAAACATTTATCGTTAATTCCGTTTAACATAATGTAATTCCAATTATTCCTCATGAAAACTTGGTTGTTGTTTTTACTTAATTGAGACTGGGACCTTTGACCCAATCTGAGATATAACAACTTCGGAATTCTTAATCATAGCTTACATGAATATAGAATTATTGCTATGCATTCTAAAAATATTATGAATTAAGTTTTTAGTATTTCATAATGGTTCTTTAAGTACTAATATGTAGAGTTTGACTCACTATCAGGCACATTTTCAAATTTTCTCTGATATACATTTTATTTATATTTTATGTTTTATACATTTTAAAGTATTTATAAGAACAATATCTACACTTTCACATTTATATATTAAATGTTAAACAGTTATTTCTTTAAATACCTAATATAAAATATAATTATCGATTTAATACTATGAAAAATCATTGAAAATCCTGGCAAAAACTCTTAAAATAAAATATATTACTTATGTGTATTATTTATTTTACTAATATATATTTATATCAAATGATAAACATAAAAAGTTGAATTTTCGAAATTAATTATTACGTGTGAAGACCTTTTGCGTTACTGAGTAATGAATTATTTTCACTAGAATTCCCAATTGTTTTTAATCGTCAATTCCCCCGTTCACAACAGAAACATAGATTAATGACTATTAAAACCAATAATAATATACTTCCTTTGGTTTCTGAAGGTCCATTTATCATGTAAAATAATATCACTCCAATGAAAGCTAATTTAATTAATTACCTATAAAATCAAGTGGTACGCAAGTAATAAAATTGATTCACATTAAAAATAATAACAACAAAGTTTTCTTCCTCTTAATGGCATCTTTTTTTTTCTTTTTTTTTTGTTTGTTTGTTTATTAAAGATTGTATTGTAGCTTCGTAATTATATTAAGCCTAAAAGTATATGCTTGAAAAATTCCTTCGGATAATTAAGTTGCATTTGTTAATTATAATTGACAGAATAATTGAAAAAAGACCCAGGCTAATCGAAAAGTTATTGTACACTAAAAAAAAATGTAATAATTTGTATTACATTAAAATTACGTTTCTTTATTTCGAAAATTGTTGTATTTATTGTAGTTATGTGAGGGAAATTAAAAGACATTTTTTGTCTCAGATTCCAAATTAAAAGTCTTTACTCATATCTCCAGTATCTAAAAATCTAATTAGTATTGTTTTTTCATTTTTATAATATAGTTATGATTATTCAAGTTTAACATTAAATACTGGACATTTTAAGCAAGTGTATTGTGAATAGTACAACAAAATATGAGAGGTATTGTTTAAATGCATTGCATTACTTTTCATTTGGTAGAACGCTCTTCACTTATTTAATGAATATCTGAGTTTTTGGTTTTACATTCTCTAAAGCCTAATTTTATAAGTAGATAATATTGTAAATATCGTAATATATTGGTAATCACACACACACATTAACCATGCCTTTCAACAACAAAGAAGTAAAAAAAGAAATATTCCTTGAAATAAATGTGCCTTTCTTCCCCTTTAAGCAAATTTCATCAAATTAAAAGTAAATTATTATGAATGATTTATAAGTAGCAAATCAAAGAAATTTTTTTTTTTTTTTTTTTAAATTTCGAAACAATATATGTGCGATCCGGAAAAAGAAAATTGCAGAACTAAATAAAACAATGTTATCGGGGGTTCTTTGTTCTTTCTAAATGTGTGCGTGAAGTATTTGTTTGGTAAATGAGCAAGATTTATCATTTCTATTTAAACGCACAATAAACGGGTTCTGCCCAGAAAAAAAAAAAAAGATTATTTAATAAAATATATCGTTTCGTTCATCTTTTTTTTCACATCTGCAGCTCTTTTGTGTGGGAAAGCACATGTTTATGATTGCATTGTAATTATATTTTGCCATTTGGAAAATAAAACCATTGTATTAAGGTTTCATGTTCTTTCAATGGTTTGGGTGTGGGTTTTTTTTCCTGTTTTATATTTAGAATTGATACGCCATTCTAAACGCCATTGAGCTGAGTTTTCTTTTTCATGGGATTCCAAAATCGTATTTTTTTGTGCGCTGTTTTAGCACTTAATCCAAGAAAGATCAAAATAGTTTTATGGTTGGAGTGGCTAAAAATGTGTTGTAAACATCTTATTCTTTTTTAGGAAAAGTGAAGAAAAATTACGCATAAAATATTAGTATACATTATAGGCAAGATATAAGTTACCGTCAAATCTGTGTTTCTAAACTAAATTTTTGTTTAAATAATAATTTATTAAGTAAATTCTAAAATTTCTGTAATTATTTTTAAGAAAATCTACACTTTGATGTCTTATTTTATTGCATACAAATATATTTGTGTATCATAAACGAGGGGCTGCACAACAAATACTAGCTGCAAATTATTTCGAATACATATGTATATATACAGTCACAAGATGGCACCATAGGTTAAATAATTCTAAAAATAATAATACATAATTCTCTTGTTCTGTATGATAGATTGTACTCTTTCTTCCACAATTTTCCTATAAACGAATTCAGATTTCTGTAAGGAAAGAGTATGCAATGAATCTTTTAATGCTATAATTACACACTCAATTTATTTTATTAATTTCTCAATTTTTATATTTTATGCGGTGCTGCTCTAAGATGATTCTGTGTTGGCCTGAAGTCAAAGCCTTGAAGTGTTGCGGGGATATAATTAATAGCTTTAACAACATTTAATTCTCACATAATTTAAATTTTTCTATATTATGTAAGTAGTTTTAGATATATTTTCCTTGTTATAATTTTACTTAATATCAACATAAACATGTGTGTGTATGTTTAATTTAATCTTCTAATAATAATAACAAATTAGCATTCTTATTTATTTCCCTCATAGTAATAGTATTGGTAAATTACAGGTGAAAGTTGATTGGCTTCAAAACATTATTTAAACCTGCAATCTCAGTTTCTACGGCTAAGATTTTCTACCTTACTACTACGGCCAGTTTATTCCATACTATACAGTCTGGTTGTACTTACATTTTGGTTTTTCACTTTTACATTTGAAGCTATTTAGTGCATATTTTATTATTATCATTATATATATATATATATACAGTTTCGGACCTCTACATAAAGAAGTCACTAAATTCCTAAAAAAAGTTCGTTATATGGAAAATTCGTTGTATAGAGGTTAATTTTTTAATTTACTTTATAAACCCTTTATAAAAAAAATTTAAAATACATAAACACTATATATTTAAAAAAAAGTAATTTTTACAACTTTTTTGTAAATTAATATATATTTATTTTATACATCTTACCTATCGAAAAAAGAAAAAAAAAGAAGGGAAAAAAAAAAAAAACTGCAGGAAAAGTTTCTTGACGCCTTTATCTAATTCCTGAAGAATTAAATTTTTTCTTTGATTCTCAAGCACTTACGTTTTGACACTTTCGAGCTACGAGAAATGAAGTTACCAGTACGAATGATCAACAATATAAATAAACGGAGACTAGTTCAAGGACACGAGACTCCACTGAGGGTTTAAGGGGACATCGAAGATGTTTCCAGTGAACAGGACAATGGGGTTATAGAATGCATTTGTTGGATGAAATGTCCAGAAGTCTATTGCTCTCGTTGAGTTATGCACCGAAAAAAACCAGTTAAATATTTATGGCTAATGTGTTAAAAGAGATGATAACTTGAAATTTCCAGAAATAGTTTTAAAATAGGGAGAAAAAATATTGAATCACAAGAGAAAAAGTTCATTATACAGAAAATTCACTTAGCTATTGGGAAGATATTTTACGAAGAAAATCCTGAAATGTTCTTGGTTTCAGGAAAAAGTTCACAATATAGAGATTCTTTATATGGAGGTTCGACTGTATATTCACTTTTTCTCTTTATAAATTTATGCTACTGACTTTAATTTAATTTAATCATCAAACTTACATGATATTTTCTAACCGTCTTTATCGTTATTATGAACAGTACATAAGAATAATTTTTTTTTCTCTTTTGCTATAAAATTTTACAGGCAGTATAACAGGTTTCATAAAATCAAAACGAATCTCTTAAAAGTGTTTATCCAAACTCATTCTTATTCATAATCTTCTCTTACTGAGCCACTTTTTTCTCACGTGACAGGAAAAGGGGTACATGAATTAATAGATATGCTGCTACATAAGCATCTGCTATTTTTTTCACTTGGATTTATCTACTACTTTATAATTCCGAATATAAAATTAAATGCTATGTGTTATTGGCTTAAGCTTTAGATAAAGAATAAGTTCCTGTGACTTGAAAACTTTTCGAAACGCGATACTTAGATTGAGTAAAAACAATATATTGTGCTGTTGAAAAAATAACCAATTTTCATCAACTGCTTAAATACCTTTACTTTTGAACATGATCAGTGGCAGGAGAATGCAATGACTGATTACATTATTCTACATAATATTTAACTTTTCATCAGAAAATGGAGATTATACAACAAAATTGTTAATTTATATGTTGCTACTCACATCTCCCTGAAAATAAAGTTTGAATTAAAATTGCATTGAATTCTAATTGTACGTATCAATGATTTCTGTTTTCCTCACAAAATTCGTCAAGGTATTATATTCCAGTTAGAAATACATTTCATCGAAAGTATTTTTTTTAAAACATATTTGTTAAGCAGTTGCTAAAAAGCTTTTACAAATATAATTTATTTTCTATAATATTTATTTCCGTTTTTATGAAATCCATTCCACTTTGATTTCAATTTGAAGCAGTGGATCTACAATTCGATGCTATATTATAAGGAAAATTAGATCTTCGTAAAGTTGCCCTTGTCAAAAATATTTATAATAATTGTAACTTTTATTCCAGATAGATTAGATAAAAAATGATATATATATATATATATATATATATAACTTTTTATTATATTCACTTATATTATGCTATTAATTGTTTTAGAATTTTAATATTTTAATATAATATCTTTCAGAATGCGATGGCGAATAGTTTAATTTTTCAAGTTTAATGGTTTAATTTTAACTCTTTAATTTTAAAATTTTAACCTTTTAATTTTTAAATTTTTGAGAATAGGATATTTTCCGATTAACTTACCAAGTTGCAATAGGGGGAAGGTTGGCGCCATCAAACTAGTTTAACCCCACTTATCGGTCCGAGGTTGCACTTGGATATTTTATAAATTTTTATTTTATAATTTTTTAATTTTGTTTGAAAACGTTGGAATTTTATCTTCTATATTCGCCATTGATATTTTGAAATGTGATTTAATGTTATAGGATTCATTTGGTTTCGATTTTTTGATTGATTTTTGTGTTGTGTTTATATATATTTAAATATATATATATATATATATATATATATATATATATATATATATAAATATATATATATATATATATATATGTGTGTGTGTGTGTGTGTGTGTAATGTATGTAATAATTCACTTAAATGTTTCTCACAATAGAGGGTTTTAATTCCTAATGGTCTATCTAGTTTATCCATTTAACGGGAAATAACCATAATCTTATCCCTCCAAATCTGAAATCTAAGCATTTTTAGATCAGGATGATTCAAACTTGCATCACCTGCGTGTTCAGACTAATCTGAAAAGATTATTTTAGCAGCTTCCTATTAACTAAAATTATAAATAGATGAGATCTCTGGAGCGACAAAAGAATTTCTTTATTGGCAGACTTATATGTGCGTGTGTTTGTCTATTCGCGTTTGTACTATACTTTACCCATTTTTTCGTAAATAAAATGTGGATTTTAAACTGGCGAAAATCTCACCCACCCTTCAATGACTGCAACAACCTGAAAAATAGGTCACCTTCATACCAAAGTGCATTAAATCACATGTCCTTAATACTTGTATGCGTGTGCGTGTATTCAATATTTGTTTAAATATTGAGGCTTCTCCAAGTTATCAGGAAAATATAATAGTTTGAGCTTTACCATTTTGAATATTTTAACTTTGTTTACACTAAAAGAGCAGATAACAGTTGCTTTCCATGAGATACTTGAATGAAATGTTTGAATAATGTATAAACATAACTTCCAGATCATGATATCAATGCAGTTTTAATATTTTATAAGTGACTTATTTTGCATGCCTTTGTGAAGCTTAATATTTTGAATAGCAAATATTTATTCGGATTATATTACAAAATATAATATAATGTGTATGTGTATTTTGTATCGTAAAAATATATTTTTGTAAAAGTAAACAATTCTTGCAGTTTTTAAGATATATTTTTCTTTAGTCTTACTATACTTCTTCTCCTGTAAGGGAGTTAGGTATTCTACAACAAAATTTTCAATGCATAATATATTTTAAAACTTTTGACTGGAATACGTGAGAGCACATTTTTTTGCATGAAGAATATGTATAATGCACCCTTAAGCGGTTTGCCTAATAAATAACTATGATGCATGGAGTTTTGGTTAAGGATGATAAACGGCGGAGTTTTTATTGTGTCTACAGCTTAAAGCTAAGCAAGTACAGATTTTAAATTGCATTTCTTCCGGAGGATATTTTTTAAAGTAACGTGAAAAAAAAGAGATCGTCCGACATTTTAGAAAAATACGGATTCGATCCTTAGCCCTTAAAAAGTTTTGGAAACCTCCGGAAAGGGGGGGGGGTCATGTCGCAAGTATAAAGCAGGAAGCTATTTTTCCGGAATGTTGAACTGAAGTAGAAAATTCCTATTCACCTAATAAATTGTATCTTTTAAATTTGAATCTATTTTCTCTATATTTATATATAAACTATTTTTTTACTTGAATGAATATAAATAAATGTTACGTTAAATTATGTTCTTTTTTTAATTGTATTCAGCTTTTTAATGTAATCAATACATGTGAAAATACAAAAAAATAATTTGGGAAGAAAATTTTTTTTATCTAATAATGTGATTGTTCATGAAATGATTCCAGAAACACAAAATTAAAAAAAAAAAATGCTAATTATACATGAGTTTTTTTTAATTATTATTTCATTTTTAACTTAAATAAAAATCTTAGAGTAAAATTAAATCAAAATTATTTCTACTTTAAGAGTAAATATAAAATTGGCATTCATTAAGTAAAAAATATTTGTATGCATACATTCTGCAAAATTATTGCAGAATAAAGCACTTAAGTTATATATATACACATAATTAATATTTTTAAACAAATAATGCTTAAATTTTCAATACATAAATAAGTCATTGGCTTACTCGAAAAATAGAATGCATTATTCAATTTACACTGCACACAAAAAGAAACTTCTTACCTGAAAAGAAAAACAAAATATATTTTATTTATTTTTAACACTAAGTTTACAGAAAATTATTCACATTTTGAAAAGTGCTTTCGTGTACAAGATAGCAGTTATCAGTAAAAATGTTCAATCATTTCTAAAAATATTTATGCAAAAAATTCCATTCTCTACCCTGCATATATTATTATTTTACTAATTAATACTTATTATTAATGCTGTTCTTTTAATAATACATTAATTTCAAACACCCTCATTGTTAAGTCCAAAATAGCCTCAAACTTTAGCCGTAGTGATGTCATTTTAATCCTTCATAAATATTGATTTTGGATAGAAAAGAATCCTTTCCAAGGTCGGTGTTCTTTGTGAAAAGAGGATTTTCCGTTTTGTTTTCTGTTCCTTCTATACACCCCCTTACTATCACCCTTTACTTATTCCCTTGGGTGATGTCGTTCTTGGCTAACGAAGCAATTTGCGCGGATTATTGGCTAGGGGTGCAAAGATTTAGGTCAGTCTGAAATAAATACTATCCCTCCCCTCTTATACCTTTCTTCCTTCCTTCTTTTTTTTCTAGACGAAGGTTTGAATTTTACTTCCATTACAGGAAGGGTTGGCTTTAATTGGATTTCTTTCCTTCAAAGAGGCTGAAAGATATTATCCGAGTTTTTGCATATTTCGGTAATGGTGTGTGTAATGCCATATTCCGTGAGAGAGGTAAGATTTATCTGCCATCTCAACTGCGTGGTAGTTGGGTGCGGTAATGATAATTTATGATTGTGAGATGGCAAAACGGATGCGGTGAATATTTCAGAATTATCTGGGAAATTTGTGACCATTCGTGAGGAAAAAAAATGTGCTTTTGAATTAAAGAAATAAATATGTTTTAGTTCGTTGTGAAAGAATTTGACGTTTTATGTGGCTACGAGTATTATAAGTTGTTCAAATATTGAAATGTTTTTCTCAACTTACATAAATTAACCATAGCTCTTTTTTTCTCCTACTTTGAGTTACATATGTAATACATTTTAAAATCATTAATGGTGTTAGGTGTCTATGAGGTTTGCAGAGGTTTCATTAAAAATAAATTGAATTGTTTGTCAGTGCAAATCATATGAATCATATGTTTGTGATAGTTTGGGACTCCAATTATAATTATTTAAATAAGAATAAATTATTTAAAATTTCAGTAAATGGCCCTTGGTACTAAAGGAATTATCTTTACATCCGGATATTAAAGACCCACATTTAGAGGATTCAGTATAGAAAGCTAAAATTTTCAAATACATATTTATAAATACATTAAATATATATGGTAAGCAATTTCACGAAAGTTAAAATACGATTTACCTTTTACCCCTCTTTTTTATAAATAATTAATCAAAGATAAGCTTTTCTTTATATATATATATATATATATATATATATATATATATATATATATATTCCTTTGTTTTAATACGTACTGTTTCATGCGTTGTTTGAATAAAAAAAATATCAATTAGGAAACAAAATTGTAAATAAAATTATTCTGAAAAAAAATTCACTATTGTTGAATTGCAATAAATTACAATTTTAAACCAGACGGTACACTCTTCGTCATTTCTCGAAAACAAACAGACATTTTATTAAGACACCCGACACATCTTTCTAATCAATTCAAAGAATAATTCCGCCCTCTTCAGGGACTACATTGTACATGCCTAACGTTTTAAGAACGAACGGAAACAAAACCCATTAAAGCACCTTCACATCTCGCCGATTCGATTTGTATTCAATAGCTCTCTTTAGAAATCTCTAAGCAGCTTCTGGAATACCATGCCCCGCTTCGTACTTGACACAGAAATCTCTACAATGATGACTCTTTTGCTTCGAAGAGTCGCAATTCCCACTTTGGATGAGGTTGAATCCTTTTCAGCCTCTAATTGGGTTTTCCACTTCTGTATGATGTACGAATGAAGGGCGGGGGGAAAAAGAACATCGTCCAAATCCCCTTGCCTATCCATTGGACCTTTTACAAAGAAAGCCAATTAAGACGAGATCGAGCCTTTTATAGAAGACAAGACACAATTCGATCTTCTCCTTCGGACCTCCTTCCTCAAATACAATAGTAAAATGGTAAACGGAAAAGGTACAAAAAAATAAAGGTTTCTTGAGAAGATCGATGGATGAACGATGTCCCCAATTCTTCCTTTTTGCCCATTCATTGATAGTCCATTCATCGGCTTCAATGATTGCAATGAAATATTCGAATCCCGGAGAGAACAAGGTGTCTTTTTGCATTCGAATCGCTGTCCATTTATTTTCGGATAAATAACTTTTTCTCCAATTTCTCCAGCCCTTTCTGCTGCAG
Source organism: Trichonephila inaurata madagascariensis (assembly GCA_019973955.1). NCBI lineage: Eukaryota > Metazoa > Arthropoda > Arachnida > Araneae > Nephilidae > Trichonephila > Trichonephila inaurata. The sequence continues at coordinate 173,552 of BMAV01019777.1, read as the reverse complement.
GAGGGAGGGTACGGCGTGTGCTGTTGACGGAATTCCATTAAGGAAAAGGTTTCGGAATTTATTGTTAAAGGATGTCAGTTTGAGATGAACTTTGCTGCAATTCTTTTGTCAATGGGAGTTCGTTAAGGAATTGTTCGATTTCCAGCCAGTTATAAAGGTAAAGGAGGATAGCCTCTGATTTATAAATCACTTTTATATCGATTTATTTAAGCTATAAATTTTAAATATTTTTATAATCCAAATAAGAAACGAATTTTAAATCCGAAAATTGTTAGTGAAATATTTTATATTATAGTTTGATTTTTTGTTTTATATTTCAAAATCTGCATTAATATGTGTGTTTCGTTAATACAACGTATATGTATTCAAGAGACCTGAGCAAAAATTTTGTCAGTCTTTCAACATTGTGGAGAGAAGGGGTTGTCAGCTCAGGTGTCGTCTTCGTCACTTGACCATGGTTCAAAATGACGAAGTCCATCGCCAAAAGCCCTCGTGTAGCTGAACAGTGCGATGTTAATATTCACTCACCCATTCATCATTGTGGGAGAAATTCCAATGTAATCAAAGCATAAATGAACTAACTAGGTTTTATTTTAGTTAGTTTCAACAATTATGTTCATTTGCATCACTTGTGTATCCATGTGCAATTAAAATATTAGATGCCCTATAGGGCATATATATTTTCAAATCTTTCAAAGAGAGACGAAAATGACAATACTTTCTCGTCCCCAGCTCAAATGCGACTCCTTACCTTAAAGATCAAGGGCAAGATCATGACCTTCTTAGCGAGAAAAAGAATAGATTAACCACTTCAATGGCAGATAATCATAGAGACGAAATGCACTGAACATGTGCATTGTATTTTTTTTTTTCTTTTCCAAAACTTATTTTAATGGAGATATATTGGAAATAATTTTAATTAAATACTTTTAAGAAATGCTTAGTACTATGTTTTTTTTTTTTTTTTTTTTTTTTTTGTTTTTTTTTTCAGTATTGACTATAATTTCAATAAATACATTTGGTGAGATAAAATAAGATTATCTCATACGTATACGTTGCTGATTTTTTTTTCGAAAAAAATGATTCCAGTACTATTAATATTACTAATATTGATATTATTTATAATTATTTATATAATCAGAATGACAGGCTTTCTCTTAAGATTCATAAAAATTAAAGAAAATAATTTCAATATAAAGTACAGATTTTAGAAAAAAAAAAAATCATAATATTATTGTGACAAAATTAATTTTCAGTAATTACTTCAAACAAATAGCAATGTTTTTCATAGGATCACTGAATTTTAATTACCTACATTTTAGATTTTTTCAGTACTTCGTCCATTTATTTAAAACTCTGTTTTCATTTATAAAAGTTGCATATTGTCGATTGCTCATTAAAGCAGCACATTAAAGCTTCATTTGGAATGTTGGTAACAAACATCGTAATTTTGAAACTCTTTCAAGACGATTTCTAAGAAGGCACACAACTATCTAAGAAATATTTAACTCGTAACAGCCCCGCTACATGACAGGTTCTGAACTCACTGCACGGCATGGTCACGTATTCACCTTCATGACCTTTAGGCCAGCAAGATCACAATAAAAGGTAGAATTTTATTGCTTAAAGTAACTGACCTTTTAAGCATGACTTCTAACGGTCGAGTTCATGAACTACTATAGTAAACTCTTTAGTATTAAAGACAAGGGCTGTTTTAATGAGGGTGAGCGCTTAAAATTCACACGTATCTATTCTCTACTTCTTTCTCAGAATCTGCAGTTGCAAGTTTAGTGAGAATTGTTAGTCTTCCTACATTTAATACTGGACTAAACAGCCACAAAGAAAAAAAAGAAAGGAAGTTAAGATTTTTTATTATAGAATGATGATATATTTTCGTGTATACCATAAATTGTAATATAGATTTATTTGAAAGAAAAATGTTAAAAGCAGACTAAATATGTGATCAAAATAAATTTCATCGACAATATCCATCCGCAGTTTTAAAATAAATACATTATTTAATAGAAAGTCTTATTTAGTGAACACAACTATTAATTTCTCATACAGATTTCTTTGTTTGTAAGGATTTAGCCTCATCCGTAATTCAAATGAGGGTCTTATTTTTGGCTGTGTAATATTTTCACAAACTATTAAAAGAAATTATTAGATCGAATTTAATTCAACTCATTTGATTTCGTTTTACTAGTTTATTTTCCATTTAAAATAATATATCACTTAATTAACAAAGCAACTATTAAAATACATGTTGCTTGGAATAATTATAAATCAAGTTTGCAAATCATATGATAATTATGCCATTATGAATATCCCGTTGAGTGTATATTCTAAGTTATTCAAAGTAGATAAGTAAAATTAAAATGATATATATGCCATGTTTTGAGCCAAAATCAGACTTAATTTTAAAAAGGAACTTTATTCAATGAATTCTCGACATCATCTGACGCTAAGAGGCAGAGAGAAAAAAGAACGCCAAATTGAAATCTAAGTGTTTCACCACTTCAACACAGATGTGAGATGTACCTCTGATTTTATGAGTATACTTGAATGTTAATGCTGTCATATAGGGTTATTAAATATATTGACCTGGGATCAGAAATGTTCAGTGGTTAGGCTATATGTCTCGGATAAATAATTGGGTGATTAATTTAATAGCTGGAGATGTAATGAAAAATAAAAGTTAAGTACTATATAGGGTATTTAATTTTAAATATAATTTAATTATCCTTACATATATATATAACAATTATATTACTATACTTTAGTGTGAATATTACAGTTTTATAATGTACACTTATTAAACATAGTTATCTTGCGTTGTTCAGTGGTGGTGGTATTATGTTGGTTATGGTTATGAACTTGTTTACAGCGTGTCAAGAGTTAAAGTCCTAATGCTACAGAATACCCTCCTCGTAGAGGGGCAGATACACATTAAATCTGCCACGGTACTGTTAAAAAATTACTCTCTTAAATCAACAAAAGGCTTAAAACATCCCACTGGTTTGGCGTGGAGTCTGGAGTGCCAACTCAGGTGTCATCTTCTTCACTTTGACGGGGTGAAAAATTACAAAGTCCGTCGCTTATAGCCTACAAGTTGCTTTATACTGCGACTTAAATAAACACTCACTCACTTGAATTACTTAATAGTTAATCACGAAATAGTGTGAAAGTGTGTGTCTACATTTGAAACATATTCGAAAACTAGATTTGGAATAAGAATAACATAAAATAACCTTCCTCTAAATCAGTGATGACAAACCTATGACCCGTGGGTCAGACACTGACCCACGCAAGCTTTTTAACTGACCCACGATTGCTAGGCAACGACTTGTTTGTTTACGTGGGAATATTTATGTTTTCTAATTTGTGTGGATTATTTATATTCTATTTGAATTTTTTCAAACAACACATTTACACAAAAGCAATTTAAATGCTGAGTATAACCTTCAGTTTGATCATTAAAGTTCCAAAGTTAAGCAAATGAAAACAAATGCATATGAAGATATGTAGTATGTTTGAAATAAAGCAAAAGTTTTTACAAAATATCAAATTAAGTGTGCAATTTTACTCACAATTTGTTTATTGTAAAAAAAAAATCGAAAACCAAAGCAAATAATAATATTTAAAGCACTTTCTTCGGATAAAATGCACTTTTTAAAGGTTATGTTCAGTTATGTATGTAGACAGTAACTTCCATAGCGCCCTTTTTTATCCGTAAGGCCAATGGAATTTTAAAGATCTTTAGTTTTAAAAATACTCAGTTAAAAAGTTTTTAACTTGACTCTGGTGCAAATGGGCATTAGTGACCCACGTGCTATTACTAAAAGAATTATGAACGAAATTCGACCCACGTCTCAAAAAGGTTCGCCATCCCTGCTCTAAATCATTCCACATTTTATTAAATATTCAGAAAAAAAATGTAGTATTCCAAACAAAAAACAGAATCACGACAAGTAAATAGTGCAATTATTATTTACCTTAAATATTTTATATGACTGTCCAATGTGTAGCGTAAATTGCATAATTTATCAATACTGTATTTTCTAACTTTTTACTTCTTTAAAATTCAGGTTAGAATTAAAAATAATATATTTGTCTCAATTATAATTTTTATTTTAATGATGATTAAATGGAAAACAAAATTTAAGCACTTGATTCTCTCTCACAAGCAGTATAGTTATATTTTAGCACTAATGATATCCAAATGAAACAACAATAACTTCAGATGGAAAAATGTAGTGTTTAAGAACTTTTATTTGTTCTCACAGCTTATAACTTGTTAACAATTTAATTTTTTCGCTTTAGGTTCTATCGCAAGAAGACAATTTTTCTTATCTAAGACACAAGAGATATCTCTCTCACTGTTTGATCAAGCACCAACAAGCAAATCCAATTTCAATCGAGGCATTCCAGAAACTCCTCGAAAACTTCTGGAAATCGCAGGTAGTCATCCTGCAAACAAACGGGAAAAAGCTCGGGGAGAGAAAACTTGAAGCATCTCAAAACTTTTTCCGTGTGCATTATTCTCGAACCCAGTCACGCCTGGGGAGGAGAAGGAAAAAAAGTATCATGCATCCCCTTCGCAGACCCCTCCAATAGGGAGGAGGAGAAAAGGCAAAATCCCAGGAAATTGATTAGATTCCAGAATTCTGACGTTTTTTGGGAATATGCCAACGTGCGTTGATTTCCTTTCCATTTGCCAGTTTCCGCTGAACGTGAGAATCCATTATAAGACTAATTTTTTTTCATCTGTGATTCGGTTTCGATAAGTGAGTTTTAGACATAAATCACTCGTCGGGTTACATTCTTCGATGGGAGGGAGGGACAATAAAAGGGAAGGCTTAACTCAATTGGTGATGTGTCTCTTATCGTTTAGTTATGGTAATGACGTAAGTAAATCTTAGTTGAGATTAGATGAGGGTGCCTTAAGCTTTTCAGGGAAAGTTCATTATGACAGTATTACGGAATGCAATTTAAGGATGAGATTATTGAGGCATACGGAGAATATTTAATGCGATGAAGACTTGATAAAGGTATTTGTCTTATGGCTGCATTTGAGGACATAGGTTTAATGGTGTGTTTATGCATATATACATCAATAACTCAGACATATATGACTTTTCACTAATTCAGTAATTTTATCTCAATAGTCTATTTTTGAAAAATAAATATAAATTTCTTCTTGAACATTTATCACCTCCTTTGGTGTTTAATTTATTTCAATGAATTTTAAAAATAATTACCGTAAAATCTGGCGTATAACGAGCACCGGTGTATAACCCTCACCTATACTTTCAAGCTGTATTTTTTTATTTTAAGGTATATTCGCCGTATAACGCGCACCCCTTCTTTACAAAGAAATCTGAAATGTTAGTATACAATGCTCTTATGTTTTGAAGTACTTTATTCGAGGTACAACCCCTGACTTTTAAAAAAATATTATACTTCTAGAACTATACAACTCTCTCTTTTAGTTCATAAGGCGTGTCATTTCTTTTAAATAAATAGCATTTCGATATGTGTAGAAATAAGCTCTTTTTTTATGCTCATTTCTTTTTGTTGATTTTAAAGATATCATTTTTATATTCGGCGTATAATGCGTATTAAATATCGCTCTTATTTTTTGAGTTAAAAGTGCTCGTTATACGTCTTAATTTACGGTACTTATTCAATGCGGTTGGTCTTAAAACAAGTTAGTTATGCAAAATAACTCTAAAAAAATTACAAAAAATTCATAAAAGTATTTAAAATTTAGGATAAGGGTAAATTAACTTAAATAAAGGATAAATTATTTATTATTATAAATTATCAAATATCGATTCAGCTAGCTATCATATTAGCAATTCGGGGAGTGTTGGACAATACAAAGAAAATTCGTCATGTGTATAAATTTAATGAAACAACCTCAATGCATTACCATATTAAATAAACCGTCAGCCTGCTAATTCGCATCAATTACAACTGGAAATAATGAAATTTTTTAAAAAAAAAATCCCCTTTCATAATATTTGTTTTTAAACATGTAACTTCGGTTTAACGAACAAATTCAGGTGTATAACATGTAAGCTACATTTTTAGAAATGATGACGGGAGAATAAAATGTCGTAGAATAAATTACAATATAGATTAACATTTTACTAGTTTCCTTATAAACCGTATTCTTTTTTTATTTTGGACACAAATACAAAATATGTTTTTTTTTAAAAAAAATCAAAGTAGTATTGTAGTCTTGATAACATTTTTTTGTAAAAAGTAATTCTAATATCTTACATTTGGTCCGTTTTTATAATAAAAACAATCTTACTGATTTCCAAATGAGTAAATAAATTTTAATAAAAAAAAAGGAATTTATTTTTTAAAACTGCTTATTCAGGAAACCATTGTCAATATTCTAAGAAAAACTATTTTGTGTGCTTCTTATGTAAAAAAAGTAATAATTAAACTGTTCAGTAAACTTTCAAATATACTGATCTAAGTGTATTGCTTTCAACATAGTAATGTTGGTGTTTTATTTTAAATAAAATTGTGCTCTCAAATCTTTCTGAATTTCACTTTCCGGTGTATAACACGCACTTTTAACACATACATACACAAAACACATGTTATACGCAGGGTATAAAGATGACAGCTTTAAAAACTTTAAAAAAAAGATGATCATAGAAAAAAAATTATAGCTCTCAAACATCGAAATATTGTCTCTTTAAAAGAAATGACATTCCTTATGAACTTAACCCTTCGAAACTCATTTTATTTCTGGATTATGGGTAAGAAAATACCGTTTTTTTTATGTTTATTTTCATATATATATATATATATATATATATATATATCTTTTTAAACATAGCAGCACCATTCGCATGCAAAATTTACTAAAAATTAATGTAAAACAATATATTTATATAAAGGAGTAATTCATTGCAGAAATCCTTAGACTTTGGATTCAATTCACACTAACTTTAATTATAAAGCTTAGAATACGTAGCTTTTATCTTGAATTACAAATGTTGCTTACTTTTTTTGTATTTACATAAATTATAATGATATTATTAATCAAAATTTGATCGTGTATGATAAATTCGAAAACACGGTACTGTTCACAACCCAACATCGCAATCTGGACAGTAGAATCTTGTTCCTACGCTTACTTTCTTCCCTTTACTGGCTCTCTTTGAGCAGCAAATAATACACTGTCATGTTGAATTAGTTTTCTGTTTTGTTGAGGGAATTTCGTCAACAAAG
>BMAV01019777.1:138847-161560 GCA_019973955.1 Trichonephila inaurata madagascariensis | reverse complement strand
CTTGAGAATTGCGTCATTTGTGTGAGACGACTTTGAGAAGTAACGGCTTATTTGCGTCAATGTTTGACGGCTTGGTTGCTTTTGCGGTGGATAGATGGCGCCACGACTGCGGCGCGTGAAGGGTGCGGTTCCGTTGCACGGCCAGGGTCACCAATGAAGGAAAGAGGATTCGTTTTGGGTACCTTCTGTTCCGAACGCGACTACTTAACCAATCACGCCAAAGCGATCGTCTTCGTGCGTAACGTTGGTACTGGTTCATATAGATATCACACCGCCACAGAGTGGCATGTTAAACAAATAAAAGTACTTGATGAAAAATTATTCTGCAATCAATCTTGCACCAGAAACTACATATCGTCTCTAAAATCATCATGAAAGAATCAAAATATAATCTAAAAAATTTAACGTCAAAATCACAAATGAAAAATTAAAATCTTACTATTAGTTTCGTCAAAAAGAAGGAATGTTATAATCTATTTGAAAATAAAGTTATCCAGAGAAATATAAATTTAATTATGCTTCATAAAAAAATAACATTATATTCCATTCATTTTGCGTATGCCTGAATAAAGAATGGTGATATATTGCTTTAATTTCAGAAACTTATTTTTACGCAAAAATCTTAATTACTATTTTATTCTTGTTAAAAATACTTAACTAGACTTGTTGAAAGTTAATATATATATATATTAACTTTCAATAATAAAAAAATAAGTAAAAATAAGTTTCTGAAATTAAAGCAATATATCACCATTCTATATTCACCACAAATATATATATATATTTATTTGTGGTACGACTTAAACTCAAAATAGTAGAAAAAGTATAAAAAAAACACATTTTATTGTACTATAAAATGCATAATATCTGTAAATATAAAAAGACGAATTAGAAAAATTATGAATTAGTCATAATAAGTTGACGTATTGTATTTTAAGAAATATTAGATGTCATACAAAAAAATAATTGAAAATACTGAAATATTTCAAGAAATATTTAAATGTGTGTAAGTTGTGTGATCTTACCCCTTTCATGATAAATTTGCATAGGTGTCGCCTCAATATAGAGGTTGTACGCATACAAAGACTTGAACAGTTAAGGAATTAATTATAAGCCACGTAAGACAATGTACTGTAAAGACTATTCTGTTAAGGGATACATTGGAAGGATTTAGTCAACAAATGATTGCCTAACAGAAATTGCTCAAAAGGAATTGTGAGTAAAATTTCTAAAAAACATATTGCAAAAATCAAAGTTTAGAAGAAAAAAATTACCGCATAAATCGCTGATGTAAATTATCTACTACACCCAAGCAGGATTGATTGTAAAAATGTATCGTGAAGAAAAACCACTCAAGATTGTGCTTCACGATACGCCAAAGATTCGTTAGCAGAAAGTGGCTAGAAAAAGGAATGGACATCTGAACTTATACTATTCTGAGACGGTTCCATAGCAACGCATTTCAATTGTGCTCAAGTCTTATGGCAGTATTTATTTATAAGGGTGCTGTAGTGCAAATATACATTACAGTGGGATATTTAGGGCAGGAATTATGTACTTAGTACTGATGATTTGATGCTTGCTTTTTAGACGGTCATCATAGTATCCGTATCTGACGTAAAAACTATTGCTTACTAAGTAATTGACATTGTATGCAATAGTGTTTACTACGCATTGCTTGAAATGCTCAGAAAGTTTAAATCTGGCATGATTTAGGAGATTTATGAGTTTTGACAGCTTTCTCAAACGCTATGTATTTTAACTGGAAGAGAAAATTTCGATGTATACAATTTCTTTTATTTTATTGAAAACAAGTATAAAATCCCCGTGCACCACAAATATCACACGGGGCTCACAGAAGTAAGTATTAATCACACATTATAAAGGAAAAAAAGAAAAAAAAAATGGGGGGTTAAGAAGAATTACAAATATTTACGACAAATTTACAGAAATTTTTAAAATGTCTTCTGCTGGAAAGAAGTTGGTGAAAATTCGGAGGCCAATTTATATATGCAATGACAAGACTTAAGTCTTATATATATATATATATATATATATATATTAGTTTCATCATCGGAAGATGTATCTAAGGATCATTTAAGTTTCCAGCAAAACTCTTCAATTAGAAACCCGAAAAATATCATGACTGTATGGCTGAATAAATCATCATTTTCTGTGTGCTGAAACATCCTCCTGATTTAAACCCAAGGATAATGTGTGGCGCTTAATGAAGTAACATTTCCATGAATTAGCTATAAAATCAAAAATTAAGGGAAAAGAGCGAAATTCATTTCGGCATCTATCTGCCAAGATGGCAGCAAAGTATAAGTGAACATTATATCCGATTGTTGGAATTACGTTATTAAATCAAAGTGTAAATCCCAGTAAGTAATACATTTTCACAAAGTTTTACGCTTAAACGAGTTGTTTAAAAGTTCAGAGAATTTGAGACTGCTGATATGATTTTTTTTAATGTCAAGAAAAAAAAATTCTAACTAAAAACTTTGCAGTAATATCTCTAAAATATGTAAAATGTGGTATGGCAATTTGAATCTTTCCAACCTTCTATCGAAAAAAAAATTTAATTATTACAATATTTTTAATTGGGGTTGTATTCATTTCTTTAAAGCAAGAATTACAATGGGGCACGTTCTAATATGGAAAAACACACATTTAAAGGAAACATGTTTGTTTAAAATAATGTGTTTTTAGTTTTGTAAAATATTTTTCTTTTATCAAATTTCAACTGATATCGGGGGAAAAAGTCCTGGATGCATTTGAACAATCACATTTTATTCCAAGTGAAACTATTATTTGCCGTGAGAAAAATGAGGATTTTGTGTTTTTGTTTTTCCTTATGGATTATTTTTTTCATTACAATTTATTCCTTTTATAAGTATAGTAGCAAAAGTAAAATATTTTACCATTGCATTTCTAGGAAAATGATCCATTGTATTCATTGTTTGCTTAACTAGACGATTGTTAAACTAATATTATTCTCCTTTACTCCAAATGCAAGGATGATTTTTTTTAAAATTTAATAAAATTCTGAATGCAAAACAAATAGTCATTTCCTTTAAATTAATTAAAAATGGCTTTCTAAATACAATTTTCAATTTCAATATTTTTTTTGTTTTTTTTAGTATTTGGAATTTAGAGAGTTAGATTTTATTAACTGTTATTATTTTAAATTTTTGCATTTTTAGTATGGATGATAATGTCGCATTCTCTTTTGAAACATTTTCTGATTTTAAGAACTCACCAGAATTATTTCTGCTGCACATTCAATAATAGAAAAGCAAGATGAAAAACTTGAAATACTGTCTCAGTTTTTTTTTTCTTGTGCACACAAAAAAATAATTAAAAGTTAATGTAATGGTAATAAAAATTTATTTGCAGAAAGTAAGTCAGAAGCATAATCCTTATTTATATGACTGAAATAACTTGTAACCAAATAATTTCTCGATAAAATATGTCTCCTTAAGTTTATACTACTTTCTCGATCCTGGTTACCTTACTTTGAGTTTTTATTGCATGCAATGACTATATTTGTTATTTCAAAAAGTGACAGTCATATTGAATTAATGATCCTATTTATATCCATACAATTACATACCTACAATGACGAATGACCTTTAAGTACAGTGAACATTTATTTGGCTACTCTTATGTACACAGGGTTACTTTTTGTCATTTTATTTGATACGAAGTAAGTATCGGTTGTTCAACATAAGTTTTGAATGTTACGTTTAATATATATGGATTGAAAAAGAAATCATCCTCTTGTAAATTATTCAAAATTCAATTTGTGATTCTTATCAGAATAACTTAATTTTTGTTTTTTTTCCGATTAACCATGTGTCTAATAATAAAAAACTAATAAATTTAGTTTAGAAAAATATGCTGCTTATTAGATTCATTATACATTTTGTATTATTTTGAATATATTCCTCGGGATTTTTTTTCTCACATCTGGAACTGTTTTTTACTATTTATATGTATATTTTAAAGGTCAGTGTTTACCTTAATGCGTTCAAGAGGATCGACGATACACACTAGACCAAGTGTTCAATTCGGACTTATATATATGTAATTTTTGAGTTTGTTTTGAGAAATGATTCTCATTTCTTTAATTAGAGAGAGTTATCAACTCAAGAGTAATTCTCATTGTGTAGGCTAAAATCCAAAATGACGAAGTCAGTCACCAATTGATATTAAGTAACATTAGCGTGATTTTAATTTAGAGCTTATAATTTATGATTTAATGTATGTATATAATGTATACACTTATTTGAGTATCTCAGTTGTATATACTATACAGTTCGAATTAACTGGGATAAACATGTTTTTCTTGTTTGAAATGGTATGTGATTGACAGTTTTGTCCCGAAACACCTCAAACTGGTTATATCTGGTCAGAAGTAATCTGACAGATCATCATTGTCTATAATTTACCGTGTGATTGGTTTTAGTACATTAGTAGTTCAGTTGTGAGAATTTCAGTGCGGCGGTGGCTATAATTTTTCGTTTCACATAACCCGTATTATTTTTGCTTCTTCAGAGATGGGTATTGCTCCAAGGAAATTTTCTAAGATAATCACTCCTAATGAACACACTTCGATGACTGAGAGCGATATAGCTATGGTAGTTTGTGTGTGCAAATAAAGTGTTTCAAGAATCTCAAGAACATTTCAAGATTTCTGATGATCGTCTCCAAAAAGAAAAGGATGATGTGGGATCAAACGGAAAATTACTTCAAGAACTGACAAAACTCTAATAAGAAATAGCAAAATAAATCAAAGTAAGACCTCCAAAGAGGTTTACTGGAATATAGTATTGAAGTGAAAACCTCAACTGTACCAAAAAATGGTACCGGAAGTTAACCGTACGGTATCAAGATCGAGGAAAAAGCAATTTTCAACTCAGAAGACACTGAAAAAACGCTTAGCATGGGCCAAAAATATCAATCCTGGATTATTAACGACTAGAAGAAGGTGATTTTCAGCAATGGAATGCATTTATTTGAGCAGGGTTACGAATCAAGTGTAGTTAGATGAAGTAAAGTTGAAACTCTCTGCGGCTAGATCATATCCAAAAGATTGTAAAACACCCTTCTAAACAGATGTTTTGGAGTTGTTTTAGTGACAAATGGGACTGAAAGCGTAGTTCCTTTTAAAGGGATGATGAATTATGTCATATACATAGATATATTATGTAGTAGAATCGTTCCATCGACGATAACATTTCCCCATGATCAAGCTTTGTGACACAAATCGATATTGGTCCAGACTTTAGGCGACAAAATAAAAAAGAAATGCTTAATAGGCCCAGTAATTAACCAGAACTAAATCCTAACGAGAATTTATTGCATAAAGAACCGTTCAGCCAAGATGAGTTACACAACAGAACAAATGATAAAAAGTGCTCTAGACGTGTGGTTTCACGATGAAGAAATTAAGAAAATGTGCACTACACTAGCGAACTCCATACCAAAACGAGTTGAAGGAGTCTTTTCTGCTCCAGGAGGACATACGTCGTACTAATATAGAGATTTTTTTTGTGTACTTGAGTAAAAGCTAAGGAATTTGAAAAAAATCGTTTTTTTTTTACCATTTGTCCCAATTAATTCGACCATTATCGAGTCTGTTTTTAAAAATATATGCTATTAAGCAAGATTTTCACAGACCCTTTCTTTCAATGCAAGGAATTACAAATACCTCAAAAACATTTAAACAAATATTTTTAGAAGTAAATGGATGGAGAAATTTAGTAATCGAATAAAATTGACTAAATTATAGTTCCTTTTATAATTTGCAATGGGAGTTGTAATCACAAATCATAATCAATGTTCAGTTAAAGGTCTTGGCTATAAATTGTATAATGTCCTGACAAAAGTTTTTGGAATATTATAAACAATTTTTTTCTTTTATCAGCATTATTATTTAGAACAGTCAAGTGCTCAAACAGAAATATTAAGTAAAATTAAACATTATAATTTAAAGACAATATTAAGAACGAATTAAAGACCATATTATATTTTCTAGATGCGTTATGTGTATTGTATGTCTTAGAATTTATAAAAGTAAGAAATATCGTGAAATATGTTAATTTGAAATGCATTGATCTCTCTAAATTAAGTTTAAAACAGTATTCTCTTTACATACTAATAATTTTCCTTAATTTTGAGAATCAGAACCTCTCACCATCCATATCTTAATTTTTAAAAATCACATAAAATAGTATTAAATCATTATTTAAATAACAAGAACTTTCAAAAGTCAATAAATACCGTTTTAGGAGAATTTTAAAAGGGTAAAAATGGCTACGAAGTTCATAGAAAAACGCTCTGACGAGAATTTAATACCATATAAAATCTTTCCTTAAACCTTAACAAAAGTCTCAACGAGTGAAACACTTAAGTGAACAAAATCCTTCACTTGGAAAATTATGTTTGATCTAAATGTTCCAAACAATACCATTTGACGAAACGCTCTCTCGCTTTTTGAACTTAGACTGTGTTTATTCCTGGCTGTTGCCAAATCCCAGTTTGTAAATTTATGCCCTATGCCAGCGATTTATCAAAGCAACGCCTACATTGTTCTCACAAGTTGACATCCCATATTTCAAATTTCTACTCTTTTGAATATACAAAGGGGAAGATAGAAATAAAATGCCTTGTCAAAAGTCTTCGGAACGTTATAAACTGCTTTTTATCCAATAAAAAAAAGAAGCTAAGGTTTAATTAACCATGGATATGTCAGGATTTCTCCAAGGAGGGTTTGGCTTCAGGTTTCAAAATTTATAAATTATCGAGTTTTGATCCCAGTGGCAATGTTTACATTTTTAACACTTAAGGAAACTTTATAAAATAACGCTTGCTCATAATATTTGAGTATTTATCTCTTAGTGTTTTATTTATTATAATAATATGCATGGAAAGTGTTCTAAGCTTTTATCTTTAGTCGTCTGTTAAGAGATAATTTCTAGCAAATATTAATAAAACTACGTATTTGTTTATGATCAGATTTTATTTATTTTCGAATTCTCTATAGGTGTTCAGCTACTGACTAAAGTTCAAAAACATCGCACCATAAAGAAACGCGAGAACCATTAATGAGGGATTTTTTCAACCATGGTCAATTTACAAGACGGCAGTAGAACTCTTAATTTGTTATGATTTTATTTTAATTTATGTTGGACTGTTATTAGCAACACAGGGGCTCTTTTGAGAACGACACCTAAATTAGCAACCCAATCTCTAAACTGCCGCACCACACCTTTGGGAAGATTTTGAGCCACATCAGATTTAACGTGCATCGACTCCTCAAACGGGGGAGCTAAAACTCCTCTTCACTGGTATTAGACTTTGAATCCCCAACTCGACAACACCAATTACGAGTTACCAATCATCACTGCTAGTCTACAGTGGTCATGTGAGCTCTTGAACCCTTGGTGGCCTGAACGAACAACACATACATTTCATGACAGGTCAGAAGTTCTGTACACAGTTGGCCAGAAAAACAATCGTAATGAGTTCTTGACCATGATCACTGAACTAAAACAGCTATTACATTTTTAAAAAGAGTCCCTTAGTAAATAATGATGTTAATAAGCATTTTTATGTACCCTATTGCCTAATATACAAGAACAGATGTGTTGCACTGGAAACCATGCAAACTGAAATGTTAGATTTTTATACGAAGGAAGTGTAAATAGAAAACAACTAATGCATGTATAGTTCATTTATTAATTTAAATGTATAATAAAACTAATTTGTAATTGTACTGACTTTTGATTGATGTCTTTTAGACATATCATCAGGCAGAGAAAGCTGATGCAGGTTAAATATGTCGAGGCTAAAACATCCTCCCGTTGCTGTGGTGTGTTGGATAGAAAAAAGGGGTGCCATCTCAGGGACAGTCCTCGTCACTTGAACAAGGCTCAAAATTAAGAGGTCCGTCACCCTTATCTTTCATGCACTTTTATAGTGAGTCTTAAATATTACACTGTCTTACTCACTCTAGACGTATCATTGGTTCAGACATGCCCAAACCGTGGCCCATTTGAAGACTTTTTGCGGCTTAATTGAAGTTTCTGTCTATATTTTTAGCCATCCGGACTACAGATAGTTGAAACGAAAACAATCTGTGTTTTGACCCAAAACCTCCTCTCCCCACGCAATTTTTTCCGAAATATTTTTTTTTCCTTTATTTCACTTCCAAGCAACAAGAAAAAACATATTTCATAAGCTAACTTCCGACTCGAATAGTATTGCCAGTGCTAACTTTCAAGTATCGCACATTATTGATAAAAATATGAAGCCTTTTACAGGCGGTAACTATATCAAAGACTTTCTAATTGCCACAGTTGAAGAAATCTGTCGAGAAAAACTGAATATCTTTACTTAAATTAGTATGTCACGCTAAACTGTAGAAAGAAGAATGGAAAGCATTTCGAGTGAGATTTATGCATCGCTAAACACAACTACAAATTTTGTATATTTCTCACTGGCTTTGGATGAAACGTCAGATATAAATGATACCACTAACTTGCTATTTTTATTAGAGCTGTCGATAGTTAAATGAATATTACTGAAGAACTCCTAGAACTAGTGAGTTTGAAAGGTAGTACCACCGGAAGATATATTAAAGATTATGTCATGAAATGCGCGCAAAGTCGTTAGATATATTTGGAAAATCTTGTAGGCATTAAAACAGATGGAGTCCTGTCAATAGTTGGAAAAAAAGTTTGTGCTGTTATATTAATGTTCGATCTCATATAAGCTTTAGGAAACAGTTCAAATTATTTTGAAATGTCCATTTATCATTGTTTTTGCACCTTGAGAATCTATGTGTACAAGGGTTAAATATGCCTCATTTGATGAAAGTTCTTGTGAGAAGGTAATTAGTTAAATTAAAAACAATCCATTGAAGCATCGTCAATTTCAAGAATATCTTAGTGAACTGGAATCTAAATACGGCAATCTCATTCATTAAACTAAAATTCGGTAGTTAAGTCACGGAAACTGCTTAATGCGATGCTGGAAATTAACGGAAGAAATTGAAACTTTCATGGATAAAAATGGCCATAATATTAGTGAACATTCAGATGATCAATGGCTTCCAGATTTATGTTTTCTAATAGATATAACAATGAAACTGAATGAGCTATACCAGAAGTTACAAGATGAAAACAATTTTATTACCGATTGTTATCAAGTATAAAATGCTTTGTAGCAAAGCTTCAGCTTTATGAAAATCAATTGTGGTGAAATAAATTTTGATTCATTTCCCATTGTTAAATGGTTAAAAAGTAATCATAAAAGCTTCTTTAAATATTCTATGGAAATCAGAAAATTATTTGAAGAATTCAACACCAGATTCTCCTACATACAAAAGTTAGAGGAAATGTTTACAATATTTTTAGCTTCATTTAATATAGAAGTGGAATAAGCGCCTTCAAATTTACAAATGGAGCTAATAGAATTACAATCAAGCATCGAGCTACAAACCTGTGTGAAGGAAATAAGATTGAATAGTATCAAAAATATATCCTTGAAGATAAATTTACAAATTTAAAACGATATTGGCTATGCGCATTTTATCATCATTGGGAACCTCTTATCGCTGCGAGTCAGCGAGTCATTTGTTTTCCTAATTGAACCTGGTAAAAACAAAGTATTGCAGCAGGTTGCTCGAGGAAAACATGTCCAATCAACTACGATGCACGTCGATTAAATTATCCGTTGATATTAACAAAAATCTCAAGTAAAATACAAAACACGTATCACATTAATTATAAGGAAATAAAATATTTTGAATGTTGTACGATAGTAAAATGTATAAAATAATTTGTTGTTTTATTTTTATATATGCGGTCCACCTCAGTTAAGTAAAATTTTACTTTGCACACCAACCGATTTGTGTTGGGCACCCCTGCATTAATCTTCGTTTCATATTATCCATTAAAATATGTTTTATGTATGAAGTTGGGCTCATACTCGTGGAAGATTCAGCTGCTACAATTTGTCTAATAACCTTCATCTTTTTCTTATTGTTCACAGTATGCTTTATTCTTGGAAAAAAATTAGCAACATCTGTTACAATTTCTTCATTATGTAGACTACCTAAATCTTTAATTTAGCTTTCTAAATTTATAACTTAGCTTTTTATCTTTTTCGTCTTGTTTTTAATTTCTTTCAACTCGGTAAAAAGCTTAATAATTTAATAAAACTGTAAAATATTTTTACAAAAGCTAAATCAATAATCATTAAATGCAGTAATACCTCAACTTTAGCTACCCCTAGCTATTAAGATTTACGCGATTTTTAAATTTGTCTCGATTCTGCTTCTTTTCTTTTTTTCATCACTTAAACTTAGGCGGGATTAGTGCCAGCGCCTGATGAAACTGTTAATTTGATTGAAGAACTTGTCTTTCTTGCCCGGCAAATTACTTTAGAAGCAGATATTAATGTTTTTCAAGAACTGCTGGATTGGCACAATCAGGAATTGATAATTGATGAGCTGATAGAAAGGCACAAGCAAGAGTAAGACATTGAAGAACTTGAGTCTTTACACCCAAATCAATCATAAGGTCGAAAGGTGGTTGGTAATTTAACAGAATTCTCGTTTAATTGAAAAAGTCTCACATATTTTACCAAATACAGACTCCACCCGGGAAAAAGAGTACCTTTTCAACAAAACAAGGAATAAAAAAATAATAAAAATATTAGCACGCTACGAAGCAGTTTTGTAGATGAAAAATAAAATATTTGAACCGGTAGCCTACTCGTTAGATTTTACGAAAATAATAATCAAAATAATTCGGGTTGTGTTTTTGTATTTGTGTTATCTAAGAATTAATTAAACTTTTTTTTGCTCTAAATTATTATTTACTTTTGTCTCTGGTTCCAATTATAAATAATTTGTAAGTATTTATGTGTGAAATTATACTCCGACTTATGCGGTTATCACTCAGTCCCGCCTATCGCTTAAGTTTGGGGTATTACTGTGAACAGTTTTGAAAAATTTCGAGTGAAAAAATACAATGCTGTACGCAGTTCAGCTGCTGAAAATCAATTGCCTTAATCTTACAGGCACATAGCGTTTCTTCTTACATCCAAAATAGAAATTCTAATTTTTTAGATTGGAATAAATATAATTCAGAAGAAGAAAAAAAAAAATGAATTTAAAATTAGCTGCCAGCAAAATTTTTAAACGCATGGTTTTTTTTTTTCAATTCCTACTATTAACTCACACTCTGTATTTATTTAATTATTTGTTTATTTATTTATCCTGGTGGGATTTTCAATCGTTAATAAAATACATTTTAAAGCTCTCAATTGCGCTGAAATTTTATATACATGATTTTATTTTGGATAACAACACAATGATTTAATTATAGTTAATAAAAATTAATTGATTAAAACAAATTATTTAAAAAATTACAAATACAGCCAAGTTGGCGACTTAGCGACCAATTGGGCGACTTGTGTCTAAACTTGAATAGGTTTTTTTCTCACGTTTTAAAGCATTCAGGTGAACAGAAATTTTATATACACAATCGCTTGGGATGACAATACGATACTTTAATGATAATGAATAAAAATGAATTACAACTTAATTTTGTGATTCTGTCTTATGTATATATATATAATTATATTAATTGTAACCATTTAATAAAAAGTAGCTAAAATAAAATTTTTCTTTGTTGATGTAAGTAGGAATTGACTTTTTTTATATTATTTGTTTTATTATTATTAAATTACATATTTTAAAATCCATGTAAAAATGAAATTGTGTGTGAAAAAAAAACCCAAGTGTATAGGAAAATAAGTGTAATATTTATTTATTTATTATTATTATTATTATTTTTTTTGCATTTTTTTTAATTACTCAAGAGCTCAGAAATGGATTTGCAATGATAAGTAAACTTCATTTCCGAATAATCATTAATCAACTTTTACAAAAAAAGACAAAAACCTCCCTTTCTCTAATTATAAGAATTTCTAGAACAACAGCTGTTGTTTTAACATGAATGAATTTAAATATTGAATATGTACTATAGAAAAGTAGAAAATAATCTATTTGAGCCCATCTGTCCACTGTTCTTATTCTTGTATATTTTAGTTCTTTTCATTTTAATACGCACATAATAACACAGAAAAAAAACTTTATTCTTAAAGAAATTTATCTTAAATTTCTTAAAGAAATAATTCATAATTTACTTTTACTAACATTGCCCACTTGTTCTGTTAAGAATACAGAGGTTCAAATTTTAAATTAAGGTCACGAAGCAATTATATACATCCTAAAAATAGAATTATATTGTGTATAAAACAAATAGAAATGCCTTATCATATTCAACACATTATCATTACTTACCAGTTTAACGGGTAATGTGGGGTTAATTTATAGTATTACTTTGCAAATATTTCCAGAAATATCTCTAATTTTGTAATCATCCATCAATGTAAGATCTCAAAATCACCACAATAATTCATCTCTTTTATCATAGTGAAGCGATGTATATATTATATATGACGATTCGAATTCGGTCACGTCCGCCATATTATTAAATGGTACAATCTAAACCGACGTAATAGGCAAGATAGAGAACCAGACATCTTTGGAAGAGATAAGACAAAAGCGACAAGATGAAATAATTTACATAGTTCGACATGCCCATACGCCTCTATCTTTTTCTCACTCTCTATATAAATATTATGTACGCATGTATTATATAATATACGTAAATATTCTAGAAGGTATACACGTAGTCTCTCTCTGGCACTAGTTGCTTAAAAAATATAACAATATCGATAAAAGGCTATCTCTATCGTGTAACTCATTGTCTAACTTGTATAACTGAATTACTTGATATATCCGAGGTCAATCAATATATAAATATTATCCAAGTCAAATATCTAAATAATATGTTCTCATCCCGCTGTGCAAAGTATTTCTACTAAACCTTGCTTTTAATGGATCTCTAATCCTCCATCCTTCCTCAGTGGCTCAAAAGCACAGGGTCGGCAATAGCCTTTTCCAGGTCAGCCTTCTTCCTGCTAGTTGCTTCCAATTCTCAGTTCTCAAAACTAGGAGATCTTATTTTAGGCCATCGATCCATTTAAGATCTGGTCTGCCCTTTCTTCGTGTGTCAATCGGTTGCACATAGAAGACTTTTTCAGTGGTACGGTCTTCATCCATTTTGACAACGTGACCTGCCCATTTAATTCGTTGTATTTTGATGAAGTTAATAATGGAAGATTCTTTATATGATTGATAGAGCTAGAAATTTGATTTTCGCCACATTCCATTTTCCTGAATTCCTCCAAAAATAAATCTTAAAACCTTCCTTTCACAAAAGTATTTATCGTGTGAATCTCTAATCAACAAAAGAAATATCGCCTACAAATTTGAGGTCTGTAGGTGTAATAGTTCTGGAGATCTCGTAATGAATTAGTGTCTTTACTCATGTATGTATACCAGAGCTTCTCAAACTTTCAACATTCACGACCCAATATTCAATCATAATTTCCATCTTGCCCCCCTTGATACAATAACAATGTATTGAATTTAATAATAATATACTTTGACACTAAAGCTACAGTATGACTTTAACCTCTTAAGTGCCCCTTGCGTATATAAGCGTCTTGCTCAGCTAGTTTGTTAATTACCCAGGACGTATATATACGTATTTTCGAAGAACGATCTATTCTGTGCACTGCTATCCATAAGATTATTTCGAAGGCTTTGGAATTGAATAAAATGACCATGATACTGTTTGTGAAGGATTAACTTATTTCAGAGAATTTGCTTATTTTTATTCCTTCTCTTCTCCCCCCGGCAATACATCACATATGCGGGATTATGTGGAAAATGATGGCATTGTGGAGCGAATCGCGTAACTCTTAATTGGTAGTTAAGGGAACAATTATAAATCGCACAAAAAATCAGTGGCGTAACGGAGAATATTAGCCCCCCCCCTTACAAAATATGGATTTGAGCCTTAAGATCAAATACATACAGGACGTCAGTCAAGCTTCGGCCCCCTAGAATCAGTGACCCCCGCAATGAGGGGATTCCAGGGGGGTGGGTACGTTACGCCACTGGTACAAATCATCAAGATACATGTTAAATTTCGTATATAGTCTTATGTATGTCACTAGTGTTTAATAAACTTGCTCTTAACTTAGAATTGTTAAATTTGTTTTTTAAATACATTGAGAAGTACTGATCCATTTATAGGTGTATTTTATTACGTCAGAATGTATTTTTTTTGTTTACTTTCAATAAATTAACCATTCTTTTAAATTATATTTTGTTTTCGACTTTTGAATACTCTCGCGCCCCCCTTGTAGGGTTATCACGCCCTCTTAGGGTATCACGCCCCACAGTTTGAGAAACGCTGATGTATACATATATATGCGTGTGTGTGTTTAAGAAAATTGTATCGTCGAGTTACTTAGAATTAAGATTGTATACGTTTCTGAAAACTGTTTTTTATTGCAAAATTTTGTTTGTGTATTTTAATGAATTTTGTGTTGAAAAATGCAAACATTTAAATGTACTTTCGAATATGCAATCGAACTTTTGATACATCGAACCAATAAACTGACCACAGTTTTCCATACATTTTCGCAAAACATCGGTTACTGTATTTTACTGTTCCATTATAGGTAGAGCATTCCAATTTTGGCTACCTACATGATGCGATAAATATCTGGTGTGTCGTGCATTTCTTGATTCAATAAAGCGAATTTTAGAACCAGTCTACTGGAAAATACTCAGCTTAGAAATCGAAACTCACTATTAAACAATCACCCATTCATGGTGAAAGTAGTACTCTTAGGCTTATCATTTTCAATTATGGAGGTGTCAATGGCTTTTGAAGATCAATATTGAATTAAGGTATGGAATGGTGAGATAATCAGTGTAATTTCCTCATTTCCAGACATGAGTAGATATCTGAATTCACGTATGAAATTATAGACTTGCGTTGTTGAAGTAGGAAATATATGGATTTGCTTTAGGTTTCTGTTGCAATTCAGCGATCAAATACTATTTCATATTAAACTATTTAGAAATTTGTGCTCTAATGTAATGAAATTTTTTGGGGGATCAAGTTATATTTATGATACACCCTTAAGCATATGTTAGTAAATTTATATATTGTGATAAGATTTTGTAATTCTATTAATGATTTATTCATGCAGATTTGTGCTACTGAACAGTTTGATGTCATATGTTTGAATTTGACATCAAATGATCCAGTGCTAAATTGCTTAAAACATTATTTTCATTGAAAATCCTGTATATTTATATTTACTTTTAAGCAACATATTGTTTTTTAAAATTGGAATTTTATACATTTTTGACTCAAAAAATTTTAACTTTACATATAATTTATATTATTCTCGATTTTTTAAGTTACACATATTTTGGAATAAATCACGAAAAAAAAATAAATCACGATTCTTAAATAAAATATTAATTATTCAAAATTTGAATCTTTTAAATTTTGAATAATTTTTTCCGACAATTCAATTCATATTGTAAGAAGTATTTTTATAAGAGATAAAAATTAGTTTATTATATTTTTAAAATTCTAAGTATCCTGATAATTGAAAATTATGTTTTTTTCAACGTGAAATTTAGCAAAAAATTTTTCAATTATAGCCTCATTAAATATACAATATGTAAATAAAGAATATTTTAAGCTCAGATTTCATGCACAATCTAAGACATTTATGAAATGTTATTTTTTATTTACAAATGTTTAATAAATTAAATGTCAGCTATATAAATACATGTATTGTCTGCAATAATCAAAATATTTTGAAAAATTAAGGGCTGATTATTTATTGGTATGATTTACCAAACGTGTTTGTCCACAAACTGTTAACTATAAACCATGTTGCATTGATGGTCAATGTTATGGCACATAAATAGATTGTTTGTAAAGAAAAAGAGAGATAGAAACCCTCTTATTTTTATATTAAATATGATTTAGACGTGGTAATAAAAGATTATTATGCGCCTCTTATTAATTTTTTGTTAAGTATAATAAAACCCTTTTCTTATAGTTAAAAAAGAATGACGCCCCCGTATTTATTATTTTATTTTAAGCTATACATTACAAACAAATGTTACAAATTCCAGTTATATTATGATTATATACTTCAAAATATTATTTGTGTGTGTAATTCATTCTACTCTATCAATAGTCGAGAGATTATTTATAAATGTTGCAGATATGGGTATTACTTTTACCTTTTCCCTCGAGAATCGCGAAATTTGCATTATTTTCATATTATCTTTCTAACATATTTTCCCCCAATGTAAAAATATGTTACTTGCTTAAATTGCCACTTGAATGAAATCGCATGGAAAACTGATTTAAAAAAACAACATTTTTCCATACATGTTGATTTTCGTTTTCCGCGTTATGATTCCAAACAAAACGAAACCATGCTTTTGGCATGTTGCTGCTTGGGAGATGGGTTCTTCATCTTAATCTATTGAAATGTCACAAACATCATGAGAAGAATGAGTTCTTGCCATTACCAGAAATAAAACCACTTGCGCATTCAAAATAATAATAATAATAATAATGTCGTCATCATTTAGAGGCACTGATTTTATTATAATTTTCTTTTCTTTTCTTCAAACGCGTAAGACTTGCAGAACTGTGATCACCACAACTGATGTTAATCTGCTTTTCGTTTTTTCAATAAGTTATAGAACAATAAATAGGAAAACACATATATTAACTAACTTTATAACTTCATGTTTCGAAGAGTTTATCGCCAGGTGGCGTACTTATTACTTCGCCATGGCTCACATTTACGAGGTTCATCCTCCAAAAGCAATCGTGTTGCTTTGTAGTACGGAGTAGATAAGCACTTACTTATTCTAAATTTCTCTTTAATCTAATGCAAGCAAAAATATCTCGCACATATAATGCCAAAATACTAAATCATAGCTTTAACTAAGCCGTCGTATTAATGGACACTGATTATCATCCACACCATGAACTAATGTGTGAATGGCTCTTCCAACGATAGAAAAATATTACGTAAAAGGCAGAATTAGGATAAAGCAATGAATTTGTAATGAACTCAAATAGTTATTGCAAGTGAATGAATATTAACGTCGCACGCTTCAGCTACACGAGGACTTTTGGCGACGGACCACGTAATTTTGAACCATGGTCAAGCGAAGTGGACGACACCTGAGCTGGCACCTCCCTCTCCTAACTGCCACACCACACCAACGGGAGGACGTTTCACCTCTCGACAGATTAAACGTGCATCGCGCTGCCCTATACGGCGGGTCTTTAGTGTAACTGGGCTTGAACTCGTGACTAGGATAGCCACGAGCAGATATCTTGACCACTCGGCTACCACGGCCACAATAGTTATTGCGAATTTAAAACTTACACCAAAAAAGTTTTTTTTTCTTCAGAAATGTTTATTTGTTACCTACATCCAACAAAAATATAATTTCCAAGCATCGTATATTCTGAATCACATTTTCATCCAAAATATAGGGTAACTCTGGTATTTTTTTAAATCCATTTTCTACGTCAAAAGGGTTTTTTTCTATTTCAACACTCTCTCTCTTTCAGGTATATTATTTTTTTTAATTTTCTTCCCAGCATAAATCGCTATAGCTTTTATCGCTCTTATTTTCAGACAACTGTACATAAAAAAATAGATTCTAAGTCCTTCTCTTTGAACACTTTCTTTTAAAATAAGTTTTCTATCCATTAAATGTTTTTTTTAAAACTATTTTCCTATTGTTTGTATTCAATACATGAACAACAAATATTGATAAATAATATTCGAAGTATATCAAGATTCGTATTTCAGGTTAAAGTATCGAAATAAAGTGCTAATTAAAATATACAACATTTTATAAAACAAATTATCACTTACATGAAGTAATGATCTTTTTTAATTCGTATTAACAGTTTTCATTTAATTCAAGCTCTATTTCCCCTCTATTTTTTAAAAAAAACAACTTTTCTCGTGTATTTATTAAACTTTTCATAGCTCCGAGGAGTTTTGACCTGTTGGAAGTACAAGGACATGACCTCCCAGGTGTCTCCCCCCCCCCCCGGACAGCATTTTGCCAATGCAAATCTTGACTAGCTCATTTAATCATTTCACTGAAACAGTTCAGGGTGTAATAAAATCACTTACTATCATTATGGAAATGACATTGAAGAGACTTCATTTTAAAATATTGGCAAAATGCGGTCCAGGGAGGGGAGACACTTGGGAGGTCAAGTCCTTATACTTCCGAACCATACAGGTCAAATATACTCGGGGTATATTTCTTAAGGAGGGGTGAAATTTTTTCAGACCCTATAGGTTTAACATGGGAACATGATATTTTAGTGCTTAAGCCCTTCCCATGCCTACACAATGGGAGCCAAGTATATGACTGGATGGGTCTCGATGAGTGAAATAGTTGGTTCAAATCTCAAACAGGAGCCAAGATATTGTAGATTTAAATAAATTTTAAAAGTTTAAAACAATTAAAAACTATGTATAGAATAACCCTATGAGCATGAAATTTTTATAACTGGAAGAGCAGTTAGAGAGGGATCGTATGATCCAGGTTCGAATAGACTGTGAGGCTTGGGTGTCGAGATATTGGCCAAACAGCTGTAGAGGGGGAGGGAATGCACCGGGGGGATGTGTCCCAGCAGATCCTAAACATAACAAAAGTTATTACGATCCTCCAAATATCAGTCCTCTAGCTCAAAAAAATGGCATATTTTTTTTCATTTCATCATTTCACTGAAACAGTTTGGGGATTTAACTAATTCACTTACTTACCCCGCTATCACTCGCGCGGGGTGTTCTGCACACCCCAGCAACAAGAAAAGCCTCCTACAATTCTAAAAAGAATGCGCAGAGCCACCATTTTTTCTGTAGCTGCCCATTTTAGGTCACTGAACCTTCAGGCCTGATGTAATCAATCTCGCTAGGACGATTGGAATGTAGCGACCTTCAGAAGTTTATTTGGGGTGCTGAGAACACCCCGCGAGTGATTGAGTTATGCTTTCGTACTCGAAGCATCTACGGAAGAATACGTTTTACTGTTTCCGTTTACATTTTTTTTTTATCAAATATATTAATATGCATGAATATTTTATTTAAAATTTCAATAAATGTGGTATAAAAATAATATAATTCTATAAAATAATTGTAAAATATAATTTTTTAAAAAAAAAATTTTCAAAAAATTTTCAAAAATTATGACAAAAACTCCATGGGAAGGGGAGAAATAGCGACTTCGTAGTCTATTAGATACTGTATCAACAAATTGTCAAGATGAACTAAATGAATTCGATGACTGCGTAATTTCGTAATCAAAGTTGGTGGGATGAAACTTGAAATTGTAAATTTTTATAATACAGGTGGTGGTGATACCACTGATGAAATGTGCAGTATATATATGATGTATCGCGAATATGTAACCTTTGGCCATTGCGAATATTTTATCATCTACTTAATACTACAGGAATTAATGCTTCCTTTGCCTATCATTCGGTTCTTCCTGAAAATAAATGAGACATTCAATATTATTAGAGAAGATTAGAATGGATCTTGTTTATAGCCACAGTGGGATATGAGATCGGATCTCCCAAACCTTAACAAAACACTCAAAAGAAGCTTTACTGACACAGAATATATTAAAAAGGGCATTAATCTACCAAAAAAGGGGCTTTGCACTGTTTGTCCACGGGTAAAAGATGTAAAAATTATTTTTTTGTCTTTAATGTAAGAAAAATATGTGCTTAAAGCATATGAATACAGTCTGCTCTGAATGTTTGAAAAATGATTAAAATATTATTTTTCTACTTCTTACTATCCTTATCATTAATTATAAAGTATATGTATTACTGATATATATGTTTTATTTGTGGTTTATGAAAGAATATGAAATTGTGTACTTCAAAATGAAAATTTTGTAGGTTTAGTTTAAATTAATGCTAGTCTCATTTGAATGCAATAAATTTAACAATTTTGTTTGTATAAGACAAAAAACATCTTATACTTCATAAATATATATTATAATTGGCTTTAAAAAAATTTCATATTTAAATACACGTGTTAAGATTTTGGGGTGTTCTCTACACCCCGCGAGTAACGACGGTAGAAAAACAGGCGCGAGTGATCGCGGGTTACAAAAGGGAAAAGACAAAGATTTTTTTTTAACATCTTTCGTGAACTGATCATTTTCTATAGGGCGAAAGTCCTGATTTCATCATTTCCCTTCGACATATAGGCGGTGACCTTCAGGGGTGAAATCATGACATTCTTTCTCCCCTGTCAATCAAAGGGTCGCACATACACACAAGTCATTCCCCTCGCTCTTCTCCCCCACCAACGACTCAGCTAATTATTGTATTTCATACCTTGCCGGTTTCTCATTTGGCATTCTATAGAATGCCGGATTTCATACTTTGCCGGTAACATATACGTCAAAAAATCTAATTTCGTCCTAAAACGGGGGAGGTAAGAAACCTTGGGTGAGTTAATGTGTGAATATTAACGTCGCACTATTCAGCTACTCGAGAACTTTTGACGACAAACTAGCGTAACTTTGAACCATGGTCAAGTGACGAGGAGCCGAAACACTCCTCTCCTAACTTCCACAACACACCAACGGGAGGACTTTTGGCCTCGACAAATTTAACGTGCATCGTGGCTGGCACGTAACGTGCAACTGAAATGGCCTCGAACACATGACACACCGGCCATATTACCGTTACACTTGACCACTAGGCTACCGCGGCAACTAAGAAACCTTGGACAAATGAAGAAAATTGAATTATGAAAATTACGTTGACAATAGCATTATATTTTAAGGAATTTAGCCAGTTGTAATAAGCTTTCATTTTATACAAACCTGATATTTTAAAATAAATCTCGTATTGTAATGTTCCAGTTGTTTAAAGCGATATAAATCCAGTTTATTCATTAGAGCTCCGAAGGTTGATAAATGGAACAGAATTTCATTATTCAATTTCTGAATAGCTACGTTTATAATTCTCGGAGTAAATTGCTCTCCTTCATGCTGTTACTATGAGATTATTCCAATGTATTGTATCGTTGTGTGCCTACTTTCTACCTGATATAAAACAAACATAACAGTAATCCTAACACGTTTTGGTTAATAGTTGTAGTTTATATCATTGAACTCAATAAAAAAATTTTCTTTATTAGCTCTATAACGTTAATTATTTCGGGCTCTATTCATAGAATATCCTGAATTATTAAATGGATTTTTAAAACATTTGTCTAACATTTGAATTTTTCTATCTATAATATAACATGTATATATAAATACTCATTGGAATAATAAAAAAAAAGGTGTTTTTAAATAAATTTGTAAACTGCGTTAAATGGAAATCAGGAACCAGTAATTATTAATTAGTTTGTAAAGTTAATTTCTGTATTAGTTTTTGAATTATATTACTTTATTGATGTTCCTTTGAAAATATTATGTATAATTTTATACATTTTTGCTGAATGTAACTTAATCAGCATTCAATGGTGCTTCGTTTCACTTTTCAGTTGCAAATATTTTATATTCATTTGATGTCATTATTATTTGTGTTATTTTTCATAACATATTATCGTTCACTTTACATATTATAATATATATTATATCATTCCATACATGGAACATTATATTGTCTCTACCAAAGAAATAAAATTCAACTTTTAAGATATATATTATGATATTAATTAATAAATCGCAATAATGTTGTTGATAAGAATTTTAATTACATTAATGTACTGTAAATTATAAATAACTGTTTCCGAACTGTATATATTCTATGAAGAATGTAATAAGTTATTTAAATTTTTAAAAAAAGAATAGAAAGGCAATGTTCAATCAAGCAAAACACTTTTTTTTTATAAAATATGAAAAACTATAAATAATTTTGTTAAACGATACTAAATGGATTTGAAACAACACTAATACAATATTTACAAATTAAATAATATAATTATGTTGTTTTCAACCACCATTATATTATTATATGTGTGTGTAGAATTACGAATTTGATTTAATACATTTTTGTTTTGAGATGATCTTCTTTAAGTGATAGTTGCAATCTCGTGAGTCTCATCTATTTATTTATACTCTTAAGGAACGAAAAACTACTAAAATCCTATGATTTCCGGTAAAGGCTTTTCTGATTGATACTTATACAAGGTTCTTATTACAACAGAATGGTGCAAAGTTGTATTATCCTGTTATAAAAACGCTGAAGTTTTAGATTTGGAAGACAAGATTATGATGATTTCCAGTTAGACGAGATTAGGCTCACAGGAGTCTTAACAGATATTAGTGCACTTGAAAAATACATCCTTTTTCAAACCAATTAAACTTAGCAATAAAACGAAACAATAATTTCAAATTTTTACCACAAGATAAATAATATATATATAGATTATTTCTAAAAATTTCAGAGAATTTGAGAAGAAATTTAAAACGATATAAAGAGAAACAAAAATTAGACAATTTTTCAAAAATATGAAAATTAGTATTTTATACCGCGCAGGATTCTAAAGTACAAAACTGATCAATATTTGCAAAACTAATTTCACTTGGTATACAAATGCTCACTTTTGAAATTATACACACTTTTAAGAGCTTTAGAGAAAAAAATATATTTTTTT
>BMAV01019777.1:107658-138447 GCA_019973955.1 Trichonephila inaurata madagascariensis | reverse complement strand
ATATATATATATATATATATATATATATATATGTAATAATTCCCTCTAGTATCCTTACTGTTAACTCTTTGTACTAATATTTAAACAAACTTTGATTCTTTGATTTAAAAATAACACTGTAATCTTAATCGTAATCGGCTAGTCAAAAATCCCTGTCCCGCCCATTCTATCCAATCAGAACTACTATTAGGTAATAAACACTGCCGGTATAAAAGCAAAAATCTTGTGTAATCGCTCTCTTTTGTCTGCTTGCCTTTATCATGTAATCAGCCGGCTGCCACGCGTTCTGTGTTTGTGTCATGAAGTTCTTTTTATGAGTAATGCCGTCCCTACTTGATGTTTATGTGTTTCCAGATGTGAATAAACTAGATTATGGATTTACATGAGCGCCTCTTCGATAATACAGTACTCAACCCCTCGCCACGTAACACAAGAAAATCACACCACCAGCCACGCCTAATCTTTGGATCGCTACAGTAATAACATCCACTCGCCACGTCTTACAATTATTTTTGCCATACTACAAAATTATAACAGAAGTATTACATATATATATATATATATATATATGCTACATTTAAATGAGAAAGAAAGCTAAGTATTTTTAATTCTATAAAACATTTTCATGATTTTTACAATGCATATCATTTAAATTTTTAAAACAAAGAGATCAGATTCTTTACTTATTAAAATAAGTAATTCCTTAGAAGTGAAGAATACGAACTTTCTTCCCCAAACTGTTTGTTTAACGTATATTTCTTTTCTGCATCTAAACCTTTCCAGAGTAAGGGAATAGGGAGGAATTCCGATTCCCATAACAGCTTCGATTACAATAGTACTTCGAAGTGATTTCTACATATCCGGCCCAAAGCACACAGCGGCTGGAGTTGACCTAGTCTTGGGTAATACTACATAATACCATTTGTTTTCGGAAGTGCTTCCCGAAAGAAATCTGTTACACAGCTGTATAAATGCAGCAAGAGAGGTTATGTCCAAAGAGCGACAACTGATACTATAATGGGATCTGCAAAAGAAGTGGATCTCTCGTAACAAAGGATTATTTATGTTGTCTAAGCCTTAGATTTTGGGATATCGATATTTGTGTATATTTATGCATCATGTTTTGTTATAATGCATCATTATTTTTTAGTTCTTTATTTGAAGATGTTGATTTATATTTATATTATTCCAGATATTTGTATTTTTATTATTTTTTTAAAAACTGAAATTTAGAGTATGCCTATATTGCCCAAAAGCAGTCAGAATGACTGCATTGTAAAAGAATAACTATTGTGTAAATAAATTTGTTTAAAACTAATTTTTATAATATTTTTATATTATTTACAGACAAACAGCAACAATTAGTAAATATTTACAATAAAAACTTTTGCTTCACTTGGGAAAAAATTGTATTCTAAAAATTTTGAAGAAATTGTGTCATTATATACGTAATTGTTTTTCTAATTGGAATTAAAAATCAGTCAAATGATTTCCTTAGGCAATCTAGTGTCAATCAGATCAATTTGAAACTGTGTTAGTCATGTCCACTTTATTTGTGTTATAATACACACACACACACACAATGTTATCTTTTTTTATTTTAATCTATTACCTTATATTGAATAAAATTTCTTAATTTCAAAATTACAATTAATTTTTGTTTATTATAGCAGATTAAATTTTTAGACTCTCATATAAACAAATAGTGGTCCCGATCCTAGTAGTCAAGGTCACGACCTCGTGGCTGGTGTGTCATGAGTTCGAGCCTATTACCGCTGAAGGCCAGCCTAGTATATGGGCCCGTTGCACTTAAAATATGTGGAGGCTAAAACATCCTCTTATTTGTGTAGCGGGAAAATTAGGAGAGGGGAATGCCAGCTCAGTTGTTGTCATTGTTATTTGCCCATGATAAAAAATTACGAACTTCGTCACCAATATCCCACATGCAGCTTTATAGTATTATGTTCATATAAGTCTCACCCTTATATGAACAAGTAGCGGTGGTAGCCATGTGATTATGGACACTAACTAGTAGCCAGCGTATCACAGGTTCAAGTCCTGGCGCCACTGAATACCATCTGTAGAAGGGACTGATGCACGCTTTAATTCTGAAGAGCACAAGTTGTTATGGTGTGATAATTTTTGGAAAAAAATTGTTAACTCAGGTATTGCCCTTGTTCAATTGATGGAAGCTCAACATTTCATGTTTCGTCACCATAGCCCTAGTGTTGCCTTAGTAATAAAACTATGCCTTTCTTGATCATATAGATAATGAATTTATTTACATATAGATAGAATAATGATTTTAATACACACCCATATGTTGCAATAGAAAATGAAACTTGCATACATATATATCAGCGTTTCTTAAACTGTGGGGCGCACCCCCTTGGTGGCAGCGAGCATATTAAAACGTCGAAAGCAAAAGGTTATTTGAAAAGTTATTAATATATTGAAAGTAAACAAACAATACTTTCTGATATAATAAAATATAGAATACACATTTGCACTGATATAATACACTTATAAATGTATCAGTACTGTACAATGTATATTTTATTATTAATTTAACAATACTAAGTTAAGAACAAGTTTGATAAGTATCAGTGACCCCATGGGCTTGTATTAACACTTATCTTGATAATTTGTACGGTTTATAATTAATTCCTTAATTGCCGATTGAAAATTATGCGATTCACTCCCCAATGTCACCGTGTACCACTTAGACGAGCGTATTTTGATGTTCTTTTAAGGGGAAAAAAGAAATAAATAAGCAAATCCTCTCTCTCTCTGAAATAAATAAATCCTTCGTGAACAGTATCAAGCTTCTTTTATAGCATTCCAAAGACGTCGGAATAATTCTATGGATAGCACGGCACAGAAAATATTGTACTTAGGAAAGACGTATATATATTTCCAGAGAAATTAATGCTTTGACTGAGTGAGACGTTTTTATACGTCGGTGGTACATAAGGGGTTAAATTCGTATTGTAGCTTTAGTATCAAAGGATAGTATAATTGAATTTAATACATTGTAATTGTATGGAGGGGGCGCGATGAAAAAGATGATTGAAAAGTGGGTCGCGTATATTGAAAGTTTGAGAAGCACTGATATATATGTATTAGCTATCGTGAACTTCTGAAGCAAAGTCTTAAATATAACTCAAAAATTATTCTTAGAATGCACCTTACTCTAGAACATAACAATAATTCCCGCGTAGTTGTTCTTGGTGTATATATTTCTTTACTATCTCGAAAGTTCATATTCTACGTTTGGATTAAAGTTAAATAAAATTTCTTGCGAATGTCTTTCCCTTTTCTTAGGAAGTGATAACCCGTATTCGTGAATAATAAAAACTTATTTTACCTGTAAGAAAAGTTATTAAGGCATCATGTTAAAAAATAAATGCATGTAAAAATATTTTCCTTGCTGTCGAGAAAGAATATGGTAGACAAGGTGTGCTACTTTATGTAAAATTATTCATGGAAACAGAAATTTTTTGTAGAAGTTATTTTTATTTTTTTATAACAAAAGCAAGTCTGAATGATTAAGTTTACGTAACCGGGACTTAAAAAATAAAATACTGAATCAAATGAGATCATAGTATGCTTAAAACTGTTATATTAAACACTATTATAAAAATATCTGTAAATACTCTTATATTTTGAATTATTAATTAACTGTAAACTATATTTGCTATTAAGCTATAACTTATATTATTCTATTAGCAATTTAATATAACTATTACTGTATTAAACTTTTATAAATATAAACATTTATAATAGATCTATGATTTATGTGGCAGATTTACCTTTCTTATGTATTCTATTAATTGTTAACTACTTATACTGTGTAATTAGGGTTTTTATTGAAATTCTTACTAATAAATTTTGTATAGAGTAAAAGTGATATGTTTTATCTAAAACCCTTTGTTCAGAATATATTTTCGAAGAAATCTAGTTAATATTGTATACTGGATTGAATAAGTACGATATTATTAGTATATAAAAATATAAAGAATGCATCTATTGAATTTTAAATATATTGCATTGATAGGCTTTCTAAGTATTAAACTTTTATATGAATGCATGATGTAAGCAAAAAAGAAAATAAGTTTTTTTAAAAATTTTTTATTATGATTATTTAATTCTTAAAATTTCTATTTCAGGGATGGCAAACCATTGGTACACGTGCCATTCAGGGCACGCGACGCAATATTTTGGACACACCAGTGATCCAAATGGCTTGCATTTTATTTCAAAATAACCAAATTCACCATGGAGTGTTACGAACAAACAAGAGTGATCAGCCGCGGGGAGCCGCTCGTTTGTTATTGTCCTCCTTTAGTTATGTCGTGGACTACAATTGCTTATGATGCAAAGTTTGTCAGCGCATAGCATAGTCAATTTCATTGACACAACTGTATTTTAAAGTTTATTTGTGTAATATTTACTATTTTTGTTTTTTTAACATGGCTAGTTCAGCAAAAGAATAAAAAGGGCAAGATAGTAAGTGTAACAGAGAATTTCAAATTCGGTGAATCTAGAAATATGGCATTATTAGTAAAGGCGACAAACCCTATATGTGTTTTATGTTCTGTAATAGTGGTATGCAGAACATCGTCCGCGTAAAACGGCATTTTGAAACAAATCGCAAATCTTCTTTGTCTAAAAAGTAAACTACAGAAAAAATAATTAATTGCTTAAAAACCGATTAGCAAATTACTCCAATTGAGCATGCATTCAACTATAAGTAATATCTTTCAATTTTAATACTAGTTATTTGTCATCCGCACATCCTGCAACAACAGAACCAGTGACGTAATTAAGAATATTAGGACCCCTGCAAAGCCAGGTTTAGGGCCCCAAGTGCAGATACGTACTTTGCGTTAGTCAGGCTTTGGGCCCCTTAGAACCTCTGCTCCCCCCTAAATGCAGGAGTGTAAGTTACGCCACTGAATGGAACTCACACTAATGTTACTTTAATTTGAATTATACGTATAATTAAAATATTTACAACTATACAGTACAAAAGGTATTTTTCGTTGTAAATAGAGTTTTGTGTTCTTAGTTATTTAGTTTTATTATATTCCCAATAATTACAAGACAAATTAATTTGACGGCACATCAATACCTCATTAAACACTTCTTTAGAAAAAATGGCACGTTGATCCTTAAAGATTCGCCACCCCTGGTCTAATCAAATGGCGCAGAATATTGGAAATTGTCAATATGCAAGCAAAATTTCCATACATTTTAATCAATTTGATATTAATAATATAAAGCATGCTTGTGTGCAAATAAATAACAATACATGTTATTATAAAACAATACGTGTTATTATAAAATTGGATGTAATAAACATTTCATAATGTACAGCAAATGATAACTAAATGGCATACTTCTATAAAACTATACTGAGCTGAAAGTTAAAAAGTGTTATGATTGTAGAATTGGAGTACAAATAAATGTAATTAAAATTGCACTGAATTGAATGAAAAAGTGCAACACAACAGCAAAATACAGAAGAAATTGTAATAACTTTAAAAAAAATATAATTACCGTAACTGATTTTTCTATTACGATTTAGTTAAATTGCCTAACTCTGTGTTATTTTTTGTGTAACGCCGACTTCAAATACTGATTCCATTAGAAGTCATTCATTCTAAATAAAATAAGTTGTATAATAAATAGATCGGGACATCAAACTCATCATGTGAGGTGGTATGATTATTCGGAGAACAGAAACTCTATGTATTGAACTGCTATCAGGATTAAGCACAGTCAACAAAATCATAATATTACGTTCAGCGTAAAGTTATTTCAAACCAACATGTTTTTTTAGCTACGTGATACAGTATAAAGAAAAAAATCTAACTTGGATATTGTTTCAATCGTTGTAGCAAGTAATTTTGTTTTTGTTCATTGATTAAAGAATATAATGGAATCTTAATTCAAAATTACTATACAAAAGCATTTCCTTTTCTAAAGAAA
This sequence comes from Trichonephila inaurata madagascariensis, assembly GCA_019973955.1. Lineage (NCBI taxonomy): Eukaryota > Metazoa > Arthropoda > Arachnida > Araneae > Nephilidae > Trichonephila > Trichonephila inaurata. Next base: position 132,453 of record BMAV01019777.1, on the reverse strand, counting down.
TAAACTTTGAATATTTCAAGAGTTATTGTCATATTAACATTAGCTGTAGTACCGAGTAATGGAAGCAAATATATGCTGAGTTTGCTGCAAACGTTTAAAAAGAATCTGCTGAATCGGAGTCGAACAAAACGTTTATGTGTCGGAAAGATACTTCTCTTGTTACTGACTCAAAAATAAGCTGTTAACAGGATTGTTTCGATGCACAGAGAATAAAATCTTGAAACTTTAAAGTAATACTTCCATAAATCCAACAAGAGTATAAAAAAAGAAATCCTTCCCTTTTAAACAAACACTACAGGAAAGCCCTCTTCCAGGCGCCAGAGCGAAAGAACTAATCAATGAAGAAGGAAACAGTTATTCCTTCAAAATACTTCCTTTCCTTGTGAATAACCATCGCACAAGTACTCTACTTTGTTGGAAACACTTGAAAACAAATTGAAAACTAAATCACTCGTGTACGCGAATATGCAAAGAAGTACACTTTCGACTACAAGGGAGAAATCATTTCGAAGCAAATGGCCGTAAACTTTTCTGGCAAGAAAAGAAGCGAGGTAGGGAATGAACTTTCTGAAAGGCTTCCAACAGAACGCAGTACACGCAAAGAAAAGATAAATTCTCTTCGAAAACGGCTTTTCGATTTCTTTTAAAAGATTAACGACAACGAGTCAGGAACTTTGACGAATGGCCCGGGCTATAGTTATATATTTTGTTCAGGAATGAAACTTTTTTTATTACTATTTTTCTTTTACTGCTCGTTGCTATTTTGAAGCCATTTATAACGTAGTCTCAGTTTGTAAAAGTGTCTTTGAAAATGGAGTTTTACACAAAGAAGCAATTTTGTAGAAGTTGGAGTCAATTCTCAGGCCAAATCATCTATTAAAACTTGTGATATGTTATGCCATATAACATAGTTTTGAAACGTTTGTCACATGTAAAGGAAGCAATATAACTTTCTCACAAAGACAGAAATCCATTCTTTATTTTTAAGCTTTGGAAATTGAGTACAGTAATAAATATATGTTTTAACCATTCATTGTAATTTGTAATTCTTAGCTTCCTCAATGGACTAAGTACTAAATATTTCATTTCACAATACTTTGTTTGAGCGAAATATTTTGTTTTATTTTTACCAAAACTTTTTAAAACATTTATTTGGGATTTAAGGTATCCGACTGTATTTGTCATTGGGATTTTAGAAAAGCGTACAAATGAATAATTCGTTTTGATATTTCCTGTCACTTGAATCATAATACACATATAATATTTTTTTAAGACTAGTATTACAATAAAAAAATTAATGCAATTTGTTTTCAGAAAGTGAAGATATAATTATATATACATAAAATATTCTACTTTTATTAAAAATTATTCTATAATAATAACAGTTTACTAAAATAGAGCTAAGAATTTTGTACACAGTCTGAACTAGGATTCTTAGAGTTCACATTATTTTCAGAATTACAACCGATTAAAGTAAAAATAGTTTTTTTTCCTCCGTTAAAATTTTATGTACTAATGTATTAAAGTATGCTTAAATCCACTTCTTAATTATTTATTTAAAAAAATATTTGTTCCTGCTCCGAACAGAAGCCTAAGCTATGCATAATCAAAGTATTATTGTTTTGGAAGTTTTTTTCCTAAGAGAATAGTTTAAAAATAGGTTATTGTATCTTCATTTCCTACAAAAAAAATTACATTTTTTTATTGTAATATTATTTTTCAAACGATTTTATAATATATATTCTAAATAAGGTGACAGAAAATACAAAAAAAAAAATATTCATTTATAAACTTTTTCTAAATTGTGATTCTGAACCCATTCGGATACCTTAAAATGATTAAGTAAAAAATTATAAGGGATTGAACTGTTATGATTTGTAAGGATTAACTTATTTGAGCTGCATATATAAACACACATTAATATGTATATTTAACCTTCTGGCCGGAACGTAATTTTTTTCCTGCTCTTAGAAACATTCATCTGAAATATGGGTAAGTAAATTTTATTTTCTTAAGGACTGTAAGCTATAAGCTATAATGTCTTTATAGCTTATGAAATTGATTAGAATTTTTAATATTTAAGTCTTTATGAGGCACATTATATTAATATATTGTTATCACAAGAATTGTGATTAGTGTTTTTATAAAAATGGATGAGAAATTATTGACATTCACGTAAAAATAATTAAAAATAATAATACCAAAAACGGAAAAGATATAGGATTATAGATATATAAGAAAAATGATATATAAGATATATAAGAAAAATCGCACATAACGTGAGTTGAAAAAAATTGCCAAGTATCACCACGTAATCCTCTCACTGGGTAGAGTCCAACTGAAGATGTCAAGGCAGCCCACCCCAAAAATCACTCTACAGCGTTATCTACAGGCATCAAAGCAAATCATCCTCATCTGAGAAACGGATTTTCCGGTCAGAGGGTTAAATATGAGATAACTTTAACAATGGTTCCTTGACTTATTTGGCAAATATACTGAATTTTTAACAATCACGAGATATATAATACGGTTTAAAGTCTGAAAAAATATAAATATATGTTTATCTTTTAATAATACATGCTATAAAATACGATCCTAAGTTTTATAATTAATACCGTTTATTTAAAAAATATTTTATAAGCGTTTCTTTTACCAATTTATTACCCTTATTACCTTATCTTAAAAAATATTTTAAATTATATTAAAGATTATTTTCTGGATTTAAAAAAGAATGCTACTTCTTTCAATAGATTCTTGGGTATATTTTGTTACCTTATCAGTACGAGTAGAAGCTTGGCTGGGTGGCATGGTTGATTTGTCGCTGGTCTTCTGCAACTAAGTTTGAGTGTTCGTCACCGGCGCAAGTCATTGGATTTTCATGATGCAGAAAATCGACAGTGGACATGTCGTATGATTATTCGACATAAAAAAAATCAATTGAGTGCCTGTTTGGCTTGGGTGCTCTCAGCAAAATTAAAATCCTGAGTACGGTTTCGCATCGCCAGAATTCAAGTGCTTCCCTCTGGAGAGGAAACTGGGCGTCGAAATTACTTGCGGTAACTGGTACCGCCTATAAGGTGATAATAGGCCCTGGGGAATGTACTAGGTCTACAAATGTTAAATACTAATGTGCATCTCCATTAGAGAAGTATGAACAGAATATTACATGGTATTAAGAAATAAAATCTGTGAAGCAAAACACCACTGTTTTCCCGAATTTCATATTTAAGAATTCAAACTGTGTATACGGAACAATTAAATGGTTTATAGCAGAATGGGATAAATTAATGACCATCACATGGTAAATGTAATAAAGTGCTCTCTATTCAGTTCAAACCTGACATTAGATTTGTAATTTTCTACTTGTAAAATTTAGGTAACACTTCAAATTTATTAATTGCAAAAAAGTGTGTTCTCATATTATGATTCGTCAAATATATATATATATATATATATAGTTACTAAAAATATATATAAATGACGCCATTATTCTTAGTTATGCTGTTTTTTTGTGCATTGAGTCAGTACACTCATGGAATCTGTCTACATTGGGTAAGATTCTAGTTTCTTCGCTCAGTTACATTATTATTAATTATAATCATTTTTAACCTCTTTTGCAAATATTTTTTGTTTACATATTTATATTTGTCTATTTCTCCCGGATTCCTGTAGTAATTTAATATTCCACTTCTATTATATTGCTGTTATATTTGCTCACGTGGGTTTTGGGACTTTGCCTTGTTTTATCTCCTGAGCTATTATGCCGAAAATTTCCGTTGTAGAGGAAGGTTGAGATCTCATAAAACACAATTTAATCCTGTTTCACTGTTCTAAATCAGTGACATCTCGAGAAATCATAATTGTTTTTACACTCTAACTAAATTTCTTTTTTGGTTTGTCTTGGTTCCATGTTCTTGGTTCTTTCGGTTTGATCTTAAGATGTTTTAGGATATATTAGTCTTCTTTTTAATTTATTTACTGCTATGTATATTATACGTGTACTTTTAAATCGATTATATCAAGTTCCTTTTCTCTTATTTGTGCATTATTATTGTTGACAAATATGTGTTTTTAAAAGAAAATTTTTGCAAGAAACAAAAGTTGTCAACAACAAAGCGCATGAATTGATAGCTTGAAATATGTGATCACATTTATCATACGACCGTGACGTCACACTCACCTATTAACTGATAAGCTGGGAATACGTAATTGTTGCTATCATGTGACTATACCGTCATATGAAATTAGCCTATTCCTTAATGTATTAAAATTTGCAATCAGAGAAAATCTGGAAAAATTAGTAATATACAAAAATACAAAGGCACAACGGCAACAAATTGCATTGTATTATAATATGAGCTTATATTACTAATAGCACTATATGTTTACATTTTATAAGTGTTTTTCTAATTCTTATATTTTGTCACTTTCTCCGCTGATTTTTTTATATATATATATACACATAGAACCGATTACTTCACTCATCTTGATTATTATTTTTGCACACACACATCTCTATAAATTTAACTTTGGTTAAGACGATTTGAATTTTTGCCACTTATTTCGCTAACTATGAATGCACAATGTTCATATCATGACTGTAGACACATCGTCTTATGATCATGTTTTGAACACATCGTATGAACATTCAAGTACATTTACGGCAAAATCTACTTTGAGATATGCTGTAGAATATATTCCTTCATTATATATAGTAATAATGTAATAAAATGTTTACCATACAAAGTGAAAATTTAATGCATGATTTTGTATAGTAAATATATATAAATATTAGTTTCAGTTACTTTAATTTAAAAAAATACAATTATGATAATGATAATACTTAGAAATAGAGTAAATTTTTTTAAACATTTTTTTTTTTAATTATGAATGTGAAATGGGTACATTAACATTTATTTAAGAGAGAAAAGATTACCACAACTTTGTAAATTTTGTCGTTTACAATCAAAACTTAGTAAATACATAAGATGTTTGCCTATTTATAAATCGAATATATATATATATATATTTAATATGCCTGTGAAATTATTACGTAATATGTATTTTTGTATAATGTTTGTTTTGAATAAATTCTTTAGCTTCTAAGAGATTGAATAAATTAGTTTTACCTTTTTTTCACAATCCTGTAATACTAAAATTGAAGGATTCAGTTTAACTGTGTGAGATTAAAGTTCAACTTAGTATTTAAAACGCTGTCGTATAATAGTTTAAGTTTCATTTCGCATACAGAAAAACCTGTTTTTGTGGGGTCCTTTTTTATGCGATTTTATTTTTGTGTGACCACATAAAAAAAATTCTGCAGTATTTCGACGAATTTGCTTGCTGTTGGTAAGAATTAATGAAATTTTCGAATATTTTTGTGCGGTTATTTTTATGCGGTTCCTGTCAACCGTACAAAAACAGGTTCAACTGTATATATAAATCAGATTATTCTGAATTACAATATATATATAAGTATATAGAAAGTTTAATATTTAAATTTAAATCAGGATCATTTCTTGTTTATTTTGCCTTTATAGCATTTCAATTTTTTTTTTCTGTATTGTATGAAATTAAGTTTTAAGATTTAAAAACATTCTGTATTTAACTTATAAAAGCTAGAATATATATATTAATTTACGAGAACATTTGTATTTATAATGGAAGTAAAACTAAATATAAAATACTTCAAAACACAATTTTCTCTAAAAATGTCTTCGCAAAATTAAGTACATTTAAAATGATAATTCCTTCGGATAAAAAAAATATCTGGTAAGGTATATCTCAGAATAAAAAGAATTGAAATTAAAACACTCGAATAAACACGAATTTACTGAATTTGTGGAAGTATGTAAAAAACGATCTGGAAAACTCAAAGGGAGTTTAGTTTAATTTTTTGTAACCTATTCATGAATGCCAAATAAAAATGAAACATAGTAGTTTGTTTTTTGTTTTAATAATGCACTTCAAAAAGATGGGAAAAAATGTATTTCACCTAATATAAAAACAGCCGTATCAACATTTTAATGCACATTTATTTTTTAATGAATTTTTTCATCGGGCAAAAACAATCAATAAAATTTATATAAAATTTAAGGGATAAAATATGTGCAAAAGAAAGTTACGTTTATAAAAATCAATTTCTTTATAATTTTATAATGATACACACTTTTGATAACTCATATTAGTATTCCAACAGTAGTATGATAATCCCCAATTAGTGATATAATTTACCGTAATATCCGGCGTATAACGCGCACCTATACTTTCAAGCTGCATTTTTTAATTTTAAGGTACATTCTTTATATAACGCGCACTCCTTTTTTTACGAAGGAATTGCAATGTATGTTAGCAATGATAGTATTCTTTAAAGCCTTTTCTTCTAGGTACTACACCAGGATTTTGAAAAAGATAGTGTATTTCTAGGAAAACAAACCCTTAAGTTATAAGGTATGACATTTCCTTTAAATAAACAGTATTTCAATCTTTGTAGAAGTCTAAGTTTTTTTTTATGCACATCTCTTTTTTTAATTTTGGAAGCTATCATTTTATACGTGGCGTATAACACGCACCCATAAGTTTTGATCTTTTGTGTGTGTGTGTGTAAAAAGTGCACGTTATACGCCGGATTTTACAGTACATAGTTTGTGCTTTTATACTTTCATTTTTATTTGAAAATGGCTCCATTAGCATTAGATAAAATGATTACTCAATGGTACACCTTTGTTTTAACTAAAGCATGTATTCATTGTTCTTAGAACTTTTTTTTTTGTTAATTAGTCCAATTATTTTAACTCAGAAGTTTAAAGTAAAATGTATTTAAGCGGATTTCAATGGAAAAAGTAATACATTGTTTTCCTTAATTTTTTTAAAGAAAATAGCCTCGCTATTAAACATTCTTTGAATTTTTCTTAGAAGTTCAATTAAATGGTTCTTAGAATGACGTTGAATGACGATTTTTTTTAACTCTACAAATAATTATTATTTTCCTTATTTATTGGGTTAAATTTTCTGCATAAAAACTAGCGACAACAGATGATTTGGATCAATCTCAAGTCTCAATCTATTCTATGATTGGTTTTCCGCCAATCAATTTAACTAATTGAGAGAAAAAAGACAAGAATCATTCACTGAATTAATTAATAGTTGATTTTTATTCTAACTTTGAGCAGTTGGTATTTTTTGGAGTACTTGGTCCTTCTTCCACCCTCTATCTATCTATAAAAACCATATAATGCTAAATAGTGAATTAATATAATTGAAATAAAATAATTTCTCTAATTTAATTTAGAGGATAGTTCTAAAAATGTTATAAAACTCTAAGGTAACATTGAAACAGATATACTGTAGATGTTGTTTTTGGAGAAATTTTTTGCTTGGATACATTTTACTTTCTTCATTGTTTTATCAACTAACATGTTAGACACATTCCGTTTTCATACTAATAACAATATATATATATTTCTAAATATTTTATTATTTACCTGTATCCATATATAAAATTTAAACATTTAAACTGGAGTGAAAACGCATATTTTCAATGACTATAAGTTTTTTTTTATTCAATTTCTAATACCATTTTCCAAACACTTGTTTAAAGATATTGAACATTTGTCTAAATAATGTAAAATAATCCCAAACAAAGGTCACTTTATCAGACATTGACAGCTGTTTTTGAAAAAAAAAATTGCATTTTGTTAAACTATAAGATATATGTAATATTTCTTTTTCCAATTTAAAATTTAACCAATTTTTTTTTTTTCCTAAAAATAGTTCTTTTTTTATCTTTTTCCCAAAATGGCTTGAATTTGTGAGAAAAAGAAATCTCAAAGTAAATAGAAAGGATTGCAATATTGTATGTCTTCACGAACAAAAGTTAAATATTGCCAAAGAAACTGTATTGGAGATTCTATTGTTTCGATCATTAATGGTTAGAAGACTAACCAATAAAAAAGAAGTACAAAAAATAAACGAGTTTCTGGAGCTTGATCATTAGATAGAAGATTGTTTCCGCTATAGAGTGTGCTTCTTATCCATAGTAATGTAACTGGAACAGTAACGTAAAAAAAAAGTTCACCCATCCGGTGCAATTTAGACATTTATCAGAGAATAAATGGATAAGATAGAACAAAATAAAAATAAATGCAGAAATAAAAAGAGTAGCGTAAGGATTTAGATGGAAAACGCACGGAAACCAATGTATTGGATTCATTCCAATTCACGAATTCGGTCGCTTTAGCGATTCTTCTTTATCTCAAAGACCTCACGTGGCTATTATTTTTCACTCCTTCCATTGTAAAACGACAGTCTTCGTAAATCTGTAGTGCATTTGTTGAGGCTTTGAATTTCTCGATGGTACATTGAGAATACTTAGAGCATATTGAAAGTCCTAAGTCTTTAACTAAGTTTAACCGTATTATATTACGTAAGAAATCACATCACGCACATATAAACAATTCCAGTGCAATTATGCAAATACAGAACAGTCTTCCGCAAATAGTTTAAGGGTTGTTTTTTTATTGACCTTCCAATAAAAGTTATTGATCACAACCGGATGCATATTTTAAGCCATGGGCCAACTGGGCCACGTTCCAGTTTTTCAGTTCACTATTCGACACAGCAGCAATAAGCTCATCATAAGAATAATTCTAATCGTTGAATGCTATTATCTGTCATATTCTCTGAAAAATTGAGGAGTAATATGACTCAGTCATGTCTGGATAGTTTAAGCTTGTTGATTTTTGAATACATAAGTAATGGTTCATCCAATTTAAAATATAGAAAAAATATTACTAATAAAATTTTATTTTATTATGTATTGTGCTTTTGTTGAACTTTACATGCATATATACCTTATTTGATATAAATGTCGAAGGTGAGACCTTCCTCATAATAGGGAACCAGGGTCTCATAAGTTCTTATGACGCCACTGGACAGATGTTAAAATATTGAGCCATGTTCAAAAGCTCATGACAGATGCTTCCATCTTATAATTTATTTTATAAAAAAGAGTCTTTAAAAAGAATGTACTAGTCAATTGCACAATAAATTAAGGTATTGAAATACGTTCGGAACCGTGATTATGCAAAAGCGTATGAATGGATAATATTCATGATAATTAGTGTCACTAAGATTAGAAAATGTATATAAAATTATTTTAAGGACATTTTGACAAAAAAAAATTATTTAAATACAATATTTTGGCAAAAAATGAAAGAATAATATTTTTTAAAAATGTTCTCCTTTTGTGAAAAATGCTTCTATTATTGTTGCGAATGATAGGGTTCCAGTTGGGGTGCCGATTTCGTCACCTTCTTTGTTGTAAAGAGTGGAATCGGTTGGCAACAACATTGCACCAATACGTGGAGTTTTGAAGACGTGTATTTAAGAAGGATGTATGTGTTAATCAACGACAAGCTCTAAAAGTTCTTAGCAGCTCTTCAACGTTATCGGGTGATGCGGTTTTAACATATAATTTAAAATCATGATTCTTGGCTTTGTTATTACTAGGTGGCCGCTTGTGGTATTTTCTCCAGAATGTTACTATTTGTATATTTTCAGTCTGGATAATTTATTTGATGGATCAATTTGATTGAGATTATTAAGATTATTGATATATTGAAGTTCTAGCATGCTTTAATAAAACATGGAAAAATCAAATTAGTTGAATTACTGAAAGACACCCACACACAATACTAGTAACTACTACCGAATTACATCAATTATAATAATATTTTGCCTGTATATAGCTCATACCTCTTTACAGAGACTCCACTAGAATTTTTGAAATATTTAACTTAGAAGTGGGTTTATCCATGTTTTACGACAACAGAGGGGAGAAATTTTAAGAAAAAAACGTCGATAATTATTTCAAGTCGTTGTAACTCTGAAAATAATGTGAATTTTTCAAATATTCTAGTTGAGCTTCTGTAGATAGATCTGAGCTATATACAGGCAAAATATTATTGTAATAGAAGCACTTTTCACAAAAGGAGAACATTTTGAAGAAAGATTATTCTAAGTTAATTTTTTTGCCAAAATATTGTATTTAAATATTTTTTTTTTGTCAAAATGTCCTTAAAACAATTTTATGCATGTATTCCAATCTGAGTGACACTAAATATCATGAAAATTATCCATTCATGTGCTTTTTTAAAATCACGGTTCCAAACGTAGTCGGATACTTTAAAGAAATCTGTATTATTCTACATAGTTTTCAAGGCAATCATGATTCCAACCTAACACAGTTCAGCAAATACACCGCTTTGAATAACTTCACAATTAGGACCATTTAATTTTATCACGCGCGGATTTATTTATTAATTTATTTTTAATTAATTTTGTTACACATACCTTTAGTTGATTATGATATGGCTTACCCATGTGCAATGCAATCTAATTTTAACGCTAGAAAGACTAAAATTTAGTATATACCTACATTGTCCAAAAAAGCCAGAATAACTGCACTGTGAAAAAATAACTATTGTGTAAATAAATTTGCTTAAAATTAATTTTTAATATTTTTTTATATTATTTACAGTCATATAATAAGTTGTGTGTTAGTAAATATTAACAATAAAAAAAGTTTGCTTCACTTGGGAAAAAAATGTATTATAAAAATGTCTAAGAAATTGTGTCATTATATATGTAATTGTTTTTCTAATTGGAATTAAAAAGCAGGCAAAATGACTTCCTTCGGCAATCTAGTGTTAATAAACTCAAACTCAGTAGCACAAAAGCCCATGAGGGTCAAAGCCTAATGTGTCCATCTCATTATACGGAACCATTGGGCTCTGAGGTGCATGAGCAGATATCCCGATTAGGGGGTCAGTCTGAGGCGAAAAACCCAGTGTTTAGTCCCCAATCAATCCTTGTACTCTTTTTTCGACCCACTTAAAGGATGAAAAGCCGAGTCAACCTTGCCCAGCCCAGGATTTCAACCCCGGACCTGTGACGTGGAAGCGCGATGCACTACCATTCGGCCACTGGGCCTCAATCTGGTTAGTACACAAAATAAATCAATAGCAAAAAGAAATGAAAAAATACCTTAAAAGTGAATGTAAAAATGTTAGATATATTTTGTTTGATTTTGTTATTATTTTTTTTTCTTTTGTAAAGTTTTTCTGATATCCTATTCTGGATGACTCGATGGTCGTGCTAACAAAACAAGGGAATCAACCTTAATAATTTTGAATTACGCTTAGATAACGAAATAGGCACATTCACGCCCGCGCGTGCGTAGGCATTCTTCTCTCTACATTAAAGTCACGCAAACAGATATTCTATTTACAAGCGTACTTTTGTGAAAATATTTGATAGAAACAAAGTTACTACCTTCGAAAAAATGTATTTCATAAATATGCAACAAACGATACTTAAAATTAAGGATATATTTTCAAAACAAACATAGAATGATAATTTTTAAAACGTAAGTTTTGAGGTAAACAAAATAATATGTGTAATAAACGAATATATATGTAATTTTTTATATGAATGCATATTATCTTAAAAGATTTTAAATTGGGCGTTGAAGAAATATTTCCGCTTTGATTAACCAATATTATGCATGCAAAATACAGTTAAAAAAACATGAAACGTAAACACAGAAATCAGAAATTACCTCAATTTTCTACTTCTATTCATGTATTTTCCATTTTATTAAAATGGATACTGATGGAAGAAAAATTAGACTGGAATTAAATTAGAAATGCTTGTTTTGCTTCGGAATATATAATATACTTTCATATATCTCAATTTTCAATTTTCTCCAAAAGGTAAATCTCTTAAGAGAGATCCATTTAAAAAGAAGCTGGCTGGAGCGAACACTAATTCAATTATCATTCTGGTTCAATTTATTTTTTTGTTCCTACAAAAACAATTGTAGAAAGATAAGGCGATTTAATTTATAATACCTTATTTAAGGGAATTTATTTCATTTTGAATTACTGTTTGTAAGAATAAAGAAGATTGCAATCGGCAAAATTTACATTCCTAATGCGCTTATGACATTCTCAATTTGCATCTAATATTTTTTGTATGAAATTACTGTATAATATAATCATTGAAATCTTCCATAAATAACAATGATGTGCACGTCTTGGAGAATGAATGCGAAATCTTATTTATTTTTTTAATTTAATTTAACATAATCTTTGAAGGAGAAGATCAAGAGTAAACTTATTTTTGAATGAAAATGAGTTTTCAATTGAAGTTTATTCTGGAATTATTTTATTTTTATTTCTTTCTGTAGGGAATAAATTTCATTGAGATTATGTTATCTATGTGCATTATGAAATAATACATAAATTAAATGAAAAGCAAACATTTTTAGAGAAAATACATATGCTATATTCGATATAAAAAAAAAAAAAAAACTACAGTATAATTAAGAAATACAAATTGCAAAAAATTTAAAAACATGTAAGCAATATTTAAAAAAGTTTTATATTATGAAAATTTTTAAAAATTTTAAAGATATATTCTTAAAAATCTCACTTAAGCACATAAGAATAGGATATAATATTTGCAGTAATAATGAGATCTATATTATTTCTCTCTCGCTCTGTTTTACATAACAGTGATTCATGAATTGTGTATTTATAAAAATATTTATTATATTGTCCATGAAACCCTATTAGAATATATATATATATTACTTTCCCCCTCTACTTTGTAGAAAAGGAAGCTAAAATGTGTTTACAAGTTTTCAAAAGACATAAGATTTGTTGTTTTGTAATGCTATGAATGAAATTTCTTATAAATTAAACAGGAAAAAGTCCTAAATAGACTAGATACATGAATTTAAAGTTGAGTAAATTGACATTCCTAAAGTATATCAGGGAAATATATTTAGTTTAAACAATAACGTTAAGTACTTCGGTATTCTTCATCGATAAAAAAAAATGTGCAATGTTTCTTAAAAATAATCCTCTATCTCATATATAAATTTGGTTACATATTTACACAATTCAATTGCGAACGTCGTCGGATACCTTAAAACAAAACTACTACTTTTTCAAGTTTACTCGAAAGATTTAAGTAAAGAATTTATATAAATATGTACTTAACTCAAGTCTCATTGGAAAAAATAAATAATCTGGCAAAGCTAATTTTATATATGATCTGATAACTTGCTATTTAATCTTAAGTCCCTTGAAATGAAAATTCTTAAAATATGGTAACCAATTATACTATTTTACTTTATGGTGATTTAATTTTATACATCAGCTTTTAACAAGTGTTTCTTAATAAGGTATAAAAATTCAAATTAGTTAAAAATTAAAAGACTGAACAGCTTTATTTTAGGTATTACTGGGGTTCAGCTTTTGCTGTGAAATCACTTTCCAAGAATAGTTTTTTTCATTCCTTCCTTGCAATTACAATTTTGCCGAAATATAAAACGTAAAGAAAAAATGAATAAGTAAATTATTTCATTTAATTCGAAATCACTTAGATTTTTAAAAAATGAGTATAAAAGTATTTTAAATATATATAAAAAAATGATCGGAGAAAATATTATGTTTTCCCAGATTCATCTCTTTAGAACAAGATACTGCATTAACATACGAGATCTATTATAATGAAAGTACCACATACTTTAACGGTATTTTCAAGGTAAAATAAAGCATTAATTTTAGAATGAGTATCTTTAAAGCGTTACAACAAACAACTGGAAATACAATATTTCATTTCTTCAAACATTTTCCTTTATCCAGTAACCAACTAAGTGTATATAAGACTTACCTAACATCTCAAAACTATCAATAAATGACACAATTGTATTTTTATTGAAATAAACTAAAATTTCGAATGTAGCAGGTGATTTTTATTTATTATATATATATATATATATATAATCTATGAAGAAAATAAGAGTATAAGGATGTTCCATGATTTTTTTCCGGTACGATGTTGAGTACATGTTACCGTCAAAATGTATAATTCGTTTATTTCATAGAATTACTAAGCATTTCAAAAAATAACTACACAAGTCAGTTAAAGTATAAAACAGATGAAACATTTCAAACTTTATCTAGTTATCTTATGAAATAACTAATGATAGACATTTAAAGTAAAAAATAAACAATTTCAAAGTTATTTTATATGTTAATTGATCATAAAAGCTAAAATATCTCGAAAAATACATTTTATCCTAATTGCTAGTCATTAATTAATAGATAATAAGGAAAAGCAGATGATACAATTTAATATTTCTCACAGTGCTAACAGTAGTTGAACAGAAAGGGAAAAAAAACAATATGTTGCCGAAATACTTTTATTTAAATATTATCAAAAAATACATGCTGGGAATAAAAACTGTTGCTTGATAAAAACATTGTGAAAAATTTTCCAAAAAAAATTGTAAGAAAATATTAATTAAAATTTTTTGAATTATATTATTCACTTTAATTTATTTTTCATTATTTTTACAGCAAGGATTGATGTGATGATACTTTGAATATTGGAGTTTAAAATTAACTGGAAGCCACTAGAACCAGACCAAGGAACTTTCTATGTCATATTTCATACTTTAACGATCACAGGTAATCTTTATTCTATAGAATACTTGGTTAAATCTTAAAATTCAATATTTTATGCACTTTAGCTTGTCTAGTTATTTCATGAAATACCTAGTTATTCTATGCAATAACGGATTTCTTTTTTTAACAGTAACATACACATAAATTTAAGTTTTGTAAATTATTATGACATGAAATGTGTAGTTCAACAACAATTTTTCTCTAGATGGGTGCTATATATGCTAAGAAATAACCTTGACTTTTCGCTCATTTACATTGGACAGTTGCCAAATAACACGCCATTCACTCCATCATTTTAACAATGATTCTAAGTAAAGCAAAAGTAAAATAGTTTACACAATCTGCCTTATCATTCTACTGTGTGTGGCTGTGAGTATAACAACTACATAACACTCATTTAAATTAGAAAAAGGATATTTTTTAATCTCGTGAAAGGCCATTCATTCACAATTTGTGTTACCACGTTTCTGAGCCTAAAACTTAAAATAAATTGTCAAAGAAATATCTTTTATTATAAAATGATATTAAGGAACAAAATTATTTGATTATAATGGAAAATTTTGAATAAGAATCATATGATGATTTTTAAAATTGAGGATATAAGATGATACAAATAAATGAAAATGAAATTCTCTCTCACAGTTCTAATACTTCAATTTATTTCATTCCCATTATATTTGGTAGTATAATATATAAAAAAGTAATATAAAAAAATGGAAAATTCTCTGCAATACTTTCTTATCGAATGCATATTTTGCATAAAATTATAAGCAGATATCACTCATAATCTTAAATCAGTGCAGCTGTATCAATTTCATGGTAAGATGTAAAAATAGTTGTAATATTTTCCTTTAAATGTAGGGGGGAATAATTTAATATTTACCCAAACGGAAGAGAAAATTATATATAACTATCAACATATCAAAGAAATGTGAATAAGAAAAACCCATTTTGAATTTTTTGTTTCCAATTAATCATTTATAAGAAATTACAAAAATGATATTTTTGCATATTCACTGCTTGCCATCTAAAATGCATCGCCAAGGAGCCTGATAGATTCAAAGGAAAACACCAAGCCACTTTTGAAAATGAATATTTAACAAAGGGAGGGGAGTAGAGAGAGAAGGAGTTCTGCACTCAGAGACAGCAATGAACCATTATTGATGTATATTTCGAAGTGATATTCATAATTCAAAGCGAGAAAAACGTCACAAAAGAAGATTGTAGAGCCACAAAAAATGGCAATAAACGAAACCACGTATCTAGATACAGCGTCATTGAGAATACGTATGCCAACCAAAGGGTTGACACTTCAGTTTCCGTAGCCGGTATAGAGGTTGGCGACGTTGATTGCCAAGCCGTTGGGACTGGGATCTCGAAAATTATATTGTACCATTGCGGCATGGGGGTACTCTAAATAGCCGTCAAACTATTGACAGTCCTCTCGTGAAATTGGTGGAAGGGAAAGAGAGATGGGGAGGCCACTTACCTCCCCTAAATTACCTCTTTCTAAATTGGGGTGGAACTGAGCTAAAATCGTTCTGTCATCTGTATGATGCTCAAGGCTACCACCAATGACAGGCATACTTCTAGAAGTCCAACCTGTGACAGGCTCTGGCTTTCTTCCATCGGGAAGTATAATACAACAATTAAACTCGTGAATAAAATTCCTCCCATTATATTCTCCTTGTATTTAAAAAATTGTTGCAAATCGATAATTCTCTCACTTGATAACTTGCTGCTTGAGCAGACAGGATGCTAAATTACCATAAAATCCAGCGTATAATACGTACTTATAATTTCAAGCTGAAATTTTCAAAGTTTAGGTATATACGCTGTATAACGCGCACCCCCTTTTTTTACGAAGAAACCTGCTATGTGCATTACGTTTTGCAGTCCTTTATTTCAGATATTACCCCAAGCTTTGGAAAAAAAATACTATATTTCTAGAACTACAACCCTTAAGTTGATAAGAAATGTCATTTTTTTTAAAAAAATATTTTGATGTATGTAGAAGTCTAATTTTTTTTATGCTCATCCTTTTTTTTATTTTTAAAGCTCTCATTTTTATTAGCGGTGTATAACGCTCACTCATAAATTTCGATCCTTTTTTGTGTGTTAAAAGTGTGCATTATACACCAGACTTCACGGTATATGTTTTCTGATATTAAAATTACTAAAACTAAATGATAATTCGATAATGAATAGCCATTACTCCAATATACACTTAAAAATGAGTACATCTGTATATTGCATGCATTTATTTGAAGACTTGAAGCAAAATATCTACTGGATGTTTGCTCCCAAAATAACCATAATATTCACTTAACTCGAATAAAACTGAGGTTTAAAGCAGACTTTAAAAAAAATTAATCCTTTTTGAGCATGCTCCCATACGTCACTGACTGAAACATGTGCATTTTATTTGACAGATTCATATTCTATTAACCAATTTATCACATGCGTCTAGATTACACCGGTTTCGCATGTATGAAAAAAAACCTAAGGCTAAAAAAAAAAAAAAAATCATCTATTTTACCTCGAGTCAAATTAAAAAAAAAAATTATTAAGTTCAAAATTATTAAAATTCTTAAGTAAAAAACTTGTAGACAGAGTGCTTTAATAAAAATCTTGCTTTTAACTTTTTCTTAGCACCTTAATATATTTCCCATCGTACTGAAGAAGGGGTTTTTTTATGCATTTATCTAGGAACGTAGATAATCGACTTTTTATATTCCAAACACCAGTTTTTATATTCAAAAATTTTTATTGAATAATAAATGAGCCCATACCAGAGAGTATGTAAGAAAGACATGAAAATACATGTTCATGTAAATAAAAGAAGAAAAAAAATGTGAAGGATATTACATTTTAATATGTGCCTGACGAATATATGAATAAAAAAATAACCAGAATGTAGAAGGAAAAAAAATTCCATAATGCTTACAAGCATATGACAGCGAATGCAGAATAAATTAACTTTCTCAGATTTTTGCACAGCCCCTTTTAAAATAAAAATTCGTTTTTGTGAGATAAAATCTTTTCACGACACCTCTTTTTTGTCGAGTTAGAGCGAAAAACGAATAAAAAGCATCGTACTACATTCGTTAGAAAGAACTTTTGTTAACTAAAGGCATTGTGATTCACACCCACAAAAAAGAAGAAAAAAAAAGATCTTTTCCATTCTCTGTTTTTACAAAAGAGGGGGGAAAATAGAAAGAACAGAAATGTTTTTGCGCAAACAGAGTTAACATTCTACCAGAGTCATTTTTTTAACAGTGTACTTAAAGATTATTTTTTTTTTGTCCTGAAGTCTTTATACCAGGGACATTAAAAATGTGGAAAAAGTAACACACTTTTATTTCTATGATTGATCTAGTCGGGGGTTTTAGACGAAAAATGTTGTCCAAGTGAAAGAAAAGCAGATTGCTCCTCCAAAGTTCTTTGTACTCTTCAAGTCTGTTCTGTCTCCACCGACAGATTTAGGGTATCTTTTGAAGGCTTTTGTGTGTTCGCCAGATTCTGCATAAAGCATGATTTATTCCCAGAGACGTAAAGGAACTGTCAGGGCTGAAATGCTGATATTTTTACTTTTTTCAGTTATTTCTTAAAGTACTCCTTGTTTACACGAGCTGTATAAAACAAAATTATATATTTGTGTATTTCTGCAGAAAACATAATAATACTTAAATATTCCGTTTCTTTAATATTTGTTTTTAAATTCTGTGGAAAATTTTTACTTCATCACTTAAGGGGACATGGTAGGATTTAGGCAAACATTTTTAATTTAAGGATATTCAAAATTTTTGTAGTTGTCTCCTATGTGTTTATACTACGTAAAACAGATTTTGTGCTCAAAATTTCATAAAAAGCTCGCCGTTTAAATTTTTAAGGAAAAAACTTAAAATCTGTGAAGTGATTTTAAAAAACTACTCCTCCTACAAAAATTGACGTGCACGCATGAAATATGATTTACAAGTACGACAAACTATGTATAACAAAAAGTGGTATGGGTTTTACGATAGCATGATTAGTATTTGTACAATACTGCTTTATATGAATGCTTATATTGAAAATTTCTTAAAAATGTATAAATTCTGAGTTCAATTTTTTTTTTTTTTTTTTTGAAAGAATAAGTATTGTTTTAATTGAAACATGGTTACTAACTTTTGTTCCATGTACTATTAGCAATACGTAAAAAGAAATCAAAGCATTAGGCTCAATAGAAAAAAAGGCCTAGCATTTAAAATGAAGACAAACTAGTTATATTATTTTTATAAGATAAAAAAGTTTAAAATTTTGTTTTGTGTGTGTGTGCCATAGGGATGTGAATAAAAAAAGAAAAAAAACCGAACGTAAAAGCTATCATAATTCTGCGTTTCTTAAGTTTATAACTTTCAAATTTTGTGAGGTTATAGAGAAAAGTACACAAAGAATAATTTAGGGTAAAAAAAAAATAGATTTGATTTTTTTGACCGATTTTTGTCTTGAATCTTATTGTACCCCCTTAAATATTAATTGCAAAGATGCATTCAGGAATTCAATAATAAACCAAATATCATTTTCTAATTGAGGAGCACAGTAACAGTATTTCAAAAATAATAAATTAATAATAATAATAATAATAAACTGGGGGTGAGGGTTTCAAGCAATTGAATGTTTGCGAAAATTATTAATTTTTTTTCTATATCCATAAAACTGCTCTTTCAGAATAGATTAACTTTCGAGAGAGTAACAGTTTTAAGAAGATACTTTTCATGACGAGACTTCTGTTATGTCAGTGTTTGAAAAACTCCGGCTCTTTGCATAGACGATTGCTGATCTTCACATTTCTACTCATACTTATTAATCCTTTGTTGCATGAGTTTTTCTTTTTTGTGTGAAATAAATCGGGGTGATATATGCCATGCTTTAGATCTGTAATCTCCAACCTCCGGTCTGCGAACCGGTACAGGTCCGTGGATCAAATACTGCTGGTTCACACAAGAAACATTAAATTATTTCCATTTTATTTACTACGGTATATTTTTCTTGGGCTTGGACACCTTTTTATGAAAATCACTATATATTCCTTGTTATACCACTTAGTATTCACTTTTTGGTATAGCTATATTTTATTCTGGTCACGATTAAATACAATTAAGCTAAAATTATTAAATCAAAACATTTTAAAGTGTAAACAATAGAGTCCTCTCCCTCAGCGGGCCGTGGTAAAATTATCCAACGTTGACCGATCTGCGGCGATAAAAAAGTTGGGGAACACTACTTTATATTAAAGGAAAAATGTTTAAAAATACTAATATAAAAATATAATATAAAGTAATAAAAAAACAGTATGAATTAGATATCCATAATCATGCAGACTTGCATTGTAAACTCAGTTCAGAGAATATATATATATATATATTTCTATATCATTTTTATTCTTGGTGAAAACTAAAAATTATATATATATTTGTTTTAATTTTATTGGCATCGCAATACTTGCCGTCAAACTTTTGTTATCAAGACTATCTTCTGATGACTAACCTACAAAAATTACACAACATAAACATATAGTAAACAACATTTCCTCAAACATTAGAAATAAAGCAACTACATAGCGTTGTGTGTATATTTCTGTCACAAGGGCTTGGAATTTCTATTTGGCGTATTCGATATAAATTGCAAAGAAAACAATAGAAGCACAAAAAGAGGAAAATTGAAAACCGCTATAATAATTGGGTCAGCATTTTTCTTTTGGCACTTATGTTCCCTATTGTGCAACAGTTATAAAAAAGTTGACAGCAACAACCGATATACATTTGTTTTGAGTACAATTTTTTTTTCTACTAAATTTCATTATGGGACTTTCCAACATGTAGCAAAGAAGGGTTGAATTATAATTTGTATACAAAAAAATATTGCTTCCCTTCCTAGTTATCAAATACAAAAACTGTGTCATTTTTATGTACTTGAATATACATTTAAACATCTAGCTGATACATTTACTTCTATATCGTTTTGGGTCATCAAAATGTGTTGCGAATAGATGAATGAGTGAGAGAGAGAGAGTTTATTAACATAAACTATAAGGGATATCATGGGTATTAACTTTGACTCGAGAGTTAAAAATCTAAATAATTTTCGAGTAGATATAGTTTTTTGAGGTAAAAATAAAATAACGTTTCTTTTTTACATATTTTTTTTTATAAAATAATGCTGTTTCAAAAAGGTGTGAAATGGTTGTGTGAAATATAATCATAATTTTAAAACTTAAAAGCGTATGAAAACAAGAGGCATTTCTGTTAGAAATATTAGTTAAGTTTTACGTTGAACATAATGTTTTCCAAAATAGATGCTCTAATTACTAGCAATATGTTGATTTTTACAGTTGAATGCATCCTTATTACACTGCAGTATTTTTGTGTAAATATAATACTGAATATAATATTTTTAAAAAATTATTTTTTTACATTTTTCTTTAAATTTAAGTAATTTTTATTTTTTATTTTAAATAAAAAGGATATGTAACATTAAAATTAGGTAGGGTTTAAAGAATATTTTAGAAGGAATCAAAAGCTACTATTTTAGGAAAACACAAACCAAACGTAAGTTTTACTTAATATTTTTTTACAGAAATGCTCCTTATTTTCATATACTTATAATTTTTTTGAAACCTTATTCATTTATTAATAATGCATAAAAGAGTTAAATTATTTAATTGTAACCTCAAAAAATTATATCCAGCCGAAATTTGTTTATATTTTCAATAAAATGTAACACCTCTGAGACCCCATAAAGCAACATGAGGACTAATAGAGACGGATTTCATTTTTTCAAACCATAGACAAGTGAGAAGATGACGTCTCAGCTGGCACTACCTTCAATTTCTAAATTTTTATACTACGCCAATGGAAAGAATGAGCTCCTCTACACAGCAGGTCTTCAGTGACACTAGGGTTCGAACTTTTATTCGTGTATATTATGAATTGGTTCTGGTAAATATACTGTAAAAAGTGTCAAATGCATTTCTGTCTTATTATTGTTCTGTCTCATTGTCTTATTATAAATTATTGATATTTATTAAATCTCTTGTACTCTCTGTAATTTTACATTATTCGGGGTCATGACCTCAAGTGGTGTACCATGACTGGGGTCGTCAAAAACTTTTGGATTTTTGATGTGTCTTTTTGCATAAATTACTTGTTCACCATCTATAATAATAATAATTTAATTGTTTATTTAGATTCTTACGGGAGTATCGATCAAAATCTAAAAAATATTCATCAAGCACTTTGTACAGTAGTGTCGACTATTATTCCAAATTTAAAAAGATAATTAACAATAATCAAGCACACATTCTAACCAATAATATTTAAATCTTGTTTCTACCTTCTTAATACATGGTGATGATCTCAGAAATATAATTTATCGTGTGATTATATGCATGATATATATACAATATTTTTGTTTTTGTTTTGCTAATTAAAATTTCTGTAATATACTACAGATAAAACACATATAGTACTGAAGCATGCGTGTAATTTGCGCAATGCTTATGGGGTCACACACAATTTTTGTACAAAAAATAAGATCGCCACATTGAAAAATTTAAGAGCCTCTAGGCTAGAATATTTATCAAAAGTATTTTTGTAGTAGTTAAAGGGAATAGAACATATCTTTTTTAAAAAAAAAATTACTACAGATATTCATAGCAAATTTTATAATGCTATTTTACAGAATTTCTCTGAAGTGTATTTCCATTAAATGAATCATTCATTTTTTTTAAAGCATTAAATTATTTCAATGCTTTTCGAAGTACTTATATTTTAACTAATTTCTAGAAAAATACGTTTTTTTTTAAACAACGTATTTGTCTAGAATACTTAGCAATCATTATATGTCTTTAAAAATTTAAAAACGATTAAATAGATTAAATGACTGTCTTTTGATTTTGTAGGATTAAATTATGAAAAATATATTTTTCAATATATTTATAATAAAATTGATTTGCACATATGTATATGAGGCAATGCGCATTATGTGTATGTGAAATATTGCTTCTTCCACAAGTATAATCAGTTGTTGCTGGCACAATTTTCTTTCTCTGGAATATTTGTTGAGTGATGCATAAAGTTATACTCTCTCTCCTCCTTATATATATATTAAGCATAAAGGTACCATAATTATTTGGCTAACACTTAATATTTAAAGCTGTTTATATCGTCTTTTATACATATACGTTTCTATGGCAACGAGACTGACTAAATAATCAGAAAGCAAATGCATTGAGCTATACGTAGACACTTAAAGGTTAACGATATATTATTAATGCTTTTCTTGTGCTTATTAGAAGTCCATCATAAATACCATTTTAATTAAGGAGCATTGAAAAATTATTTTGTTCTTTTAGCTTCATAAAATGAGTCGCTTTATACCAATATTTCTTTGAGTAAATATACCCTCTTCGAGTTAATTAAAAGTGACTCAGTGTTAGCTGTATCAGTATTAAACTTAAATAAAGCCTCATCGACTTTTTTTTATTTGAATGCAGTAAAATGTAGCTTTTTACCTTATATACTATTATTTCCAAGAAAACTTTTTTTAAATTGTATGTTACATTTTATGTATTGTTTTTTTTTTTTTTTTTTTTTTTTTTTTAAAATAAAAAAAAATGATTAAAGAGTTTGAAAAATTAGGGTGGGTTGTATTACTATCGGTTATTTTAAATAATTTAATATGCATGCAATTTCCAATGCATATGCTAAAAAAATTAGTCACAATAATTCCGTAATTATACTAATGGAATTAAATACTAGCAATGACAAATGATTCAGAAAAAGGAATTAATAACTACAAATAAAAATAAATGTGAAATTGTGTTTAGTTATATAGTCTGTGAAAATAAATTCTAAAATATTTTAAGTAGTTAAATAATTTATTTTTTCTATCTTTGTAAATTTAAATTCTGTACTTTTTAAAACACAAAAATGTTTATAATCATACAACCGACATTATGACTCATGACATTAAAGGAGCTAATTTCCATAACAATTATATTTAAAATGCATTTTATCATTATTCTCCGCCATTTCTTTTTTTCTTGGTCTGTGAATCAAAATTAGCATTTTTCCAACAATTAAATCTCTCTCTGTCCGTATCAAGTTAAAAAGTCTCTAGATAAAAGTTAATTTGTATCTTTTTTAAAGATAATGCAGGTCTATAGTTAAAAAAACTTAACGTAATTAAGTTTATTACAACACACACATAATGTAATTTATTTCTATTTTTCTGTTTAAAGTTGCGTCTAGACATTGTTCTTTAAGTTTAAGATTATATAAACCTATAACAAGTAATAGAATTTGTTTTTTGGTTTAACTTTATTGTGTTTTCTCTTATTGGTTGTTTTAATTTTCATTTTATTGTAATTAATTCATTTTGTTGTCATTAGACGTATTTGACAAGTTGCGCCAATATTTATATAGCTTAAAACTAAAACATTCATTTAAGATTGTTTCCCCTGTTTACTTTAAGATTTATTATTATGCCAAAGTTTGCCCGAAAACCTTGAATTTTTTTCTCTAGAAACGTGTTTCCATAAAATATATAGTTGCATGGCTCTTGTTCAGTGTAATTTTCACGATTTTAAAAATATATGCTCATAAATATTACTTTAATTATAAGTAGGGCTATAAATATTGGAGGGAAAAAATTTCTTTGAAACCACTCGTAGTTTTTGTTCAGCTTTTTTCACCCAGAAAAGGTCTAAAAACGATTGACTTTGTGCTAGAATAATATAATCGCTTGAAGTCATTTACAAATATATAATTGTTTATTTTTTGTAATGTAGAGCTTGTTGAAGTTTAAATATCTTCTTCCAGATACTTTGAATTGAATTTGTGCTTTATCTTATTTCATTTATTGAAATGAATCTCTTTCTTTGACACACTTTGCAACTTAAATCCACACCATCAAAAAATAAATAAATAAATAAAACAGTAATTGCAGACGTACTACGTAAAGAGCTTACAATGAAAAAATCTAATCTCCTTTCTTTACATTTAAATGCCAGTATGAAATTGTTTTATTGCTCAGCACGGAAATGATGTGTTAATATTCATTTAAGGAATTTTAATTAGTAAAAAATGGGCACTATGAAATATTTAAAACATAATTTATATAGTAAAATGGCTAAGATAAAAAGCTATTAAATGATGTACTATTGTGAGAACTGGAATGTGCGGGCACAACACTCCAATCCATATGCAACAAA
>BMAV01019777.1:92619-105131 GCA_019973955.1 Trichonephila inaurata madagascariensis | reverse complement strand
CAATTTTGACGAAACTTTCACTGGCAGATATCTAATGTTATAAGGAAAAACTTAGGCTACTTTTATTAAAGAAAAAAAAATAGGGTTCCGAGAAAATAAAATTAAACCAATGAAGTAGTGAGCAATATCCGATTCAAATAGGGATTATTTATTTCAATAGGGTTTATTTTTATTCAATAGAGATTATTGTTATTCAATAGGGACTATTTTATTTAGCGAGCCTTCTGTCTCAACGATTTCTAGCAGTTATATCGAACTTTTCTGTTTGATTAGGTTGCTGCCACTCGCGACATTTCCGTGTATGCCCTTTGATTCTAATGATTTTACAGTCTTTAACTGCATTGTCAAAGGTCATGCGTCCCTTTCACCTCTTTCCTTGCGGCTTCCTTTGTATTCGCGTTACACCCTGCAGCTACTTAGACCTATTTTGATCCGAATGATTTTAGTCCTCACCCCCATCGACAGTGTCAAAGGTCATGCGTCCCTTTCACCCCTTACTCAACAAAAAACGAATGGAAAAATAAATAAAACATCAAAAGAAACAGATTCACAAAGTTGAAGAATGACATTATACTTATAGCATAGGTATTTCCTTACGTAGAATAAATACATAATAATTAAGTTTTCGTTAACTCTGCGAAGTGAATAAACACTTTTTTTTGTTAAATTCCACGTGGACGAAGTCGCGGGTAACAGCTATTTAACATAAAATAAATGCATCAGAAAGTAATATTAACGTATTACACATCCAGATACAAATTATTTACACTATTTGAAGCGCTTATTACACAAATTTGTAACAATGTGTTACTTTTGCTGAGCAGGTAGGTGTTTTGAAAAATCGACCCACAAGAAAGTTACGGGGCGTCATAAATAATAATAATAATAAAATTCAGCTATTATATCTAAAGACTTAAAATATAGCGAACATTGTTTTTTTTTGTTCAACTGAGATATGCAAAAAACTTTTATTTGTTTAATTTACAATTCACGTAAAATTAACTCATTAAAAAAACATCTTTATCCTTCAGTCTGCATTGTTTAATTTTTAAATTCACCCGGGCGAAGAACGGGTGTACCAGTTAGTCAGTTATATTTTCAGATCTTCTCATCCAATATTATAAAATTGTAGATTGATAAGTAAAATTCAATAAGCTCTTGTGTCTGTTTAATCGATAACAATAACTAAATTATTGGATTATTGGCAAACTAAAAAGGAAACTGGTCACATGCAATAAAAATGGAGCTTAATTATTAAAATGCATAACAATTGTTAATGAACTACAAAGCATTCAACAATGAATTTAGTCGTTATTTACGTCTATAGTACTAACGCTTTTTTTTTTTTTTAATTCTAGACTGTTTTTTATGGTTTCGCAAGTTACATAATTCTTGTTATATTGCCATACAAACTTTTTTATGATTACGTTGACATACTTGTATCAGATTTAAAGCCGCTGTTAATTAAATCAGCTGTTAATAACTGAACTTCACCTTCGACTTCTTTATTATCATAAACTATCATAAAGTCGATCAAATCCTCCTCATCCAAAGAACACGAATCTCCAATATTTTCGAAATTCATGCTAAAGCAAAAGTTCGTGCAAAAGAAAAAAAAAATCGTTAAATTCGCGTACTGTGTTACTTCAAAATCGTGTAAAAAGAGAGTTGGATGTAAATTTATTAACACGCTTTTATATGTTTTACTTGTATGTAACGGAATCTTTGAACTCGATTTTTGCCGTCTTTAAAAGGTCAGATTAATTCGAAATTTTGCACACTTTTCAAGGACCGATGACAATACAATAATTTTACAATCCCATTCCATTGTTCTGTTCAGGATAGTTAGGAATACCATTTATACATTTGGGGCGACTAATTCCGTATAATATTTCCAGATTTGGCAACTTATTGTATAAGCTCTCTTCAGATTTGGCGATTAATTCCAAGCGCCATTTCCAGATTTGGCTACTAATTCCAGATTTAGTGACTAAAAGATTAAGATGCTACCCCAAGACCGCGAATGGTCTTGTGGGTTATACAAATAAAACAAAAAAAAAATGACCTTTACGTGAGAAAGTGTAGGGTGGGGATGTGTCAGTAATTTCTTACCATAAAATAATTCTAGTTTTTCTGAAAATGAAAATAAAAAAAAGAAGACCCGTGCATGTGAAAAATAAATTATGTTCTAACTGCTAAATATTTTTATTTTATTTTGATGAAGCAATGTGTTTAGAAGTCAAGATACGAATTAACATTATAGCAATGCGTTTAAAAGGTGATAATATGGTTCACATTTAATATTTCTTCTTAACAAACTTTTATTAGTTAGACCTGTTTCTTTTGAGAAGGAATCTTTGAAATATAATGATATGGGGTTCTCATCCGAGACCCCGTAAGAGGAGAGAGAATATATACCATTCAGACCCATTAATTAATATCCATTGAAGAGCAAGACTAATTCTAGCAGCGACTTAATTCCGGCTCAGAATATCAAACTCAAATATAAATTCAACAAAGAATAAATGATAGTTTTAAAAACTAAACAAACAGGCTTTTATTGTAGACTGAACTAAAAAATAAAAATAAATTACATTTTAAAAAAAATAAATAAATAAAAAACACGCTTTTATAGTGAATCGAATTAAAAAAGTAAAAAAAGAATGTTTTAATGTAAGAATAAAATGATTAACGAGAAAGTGAATGTCATCGTGGTAAAAGCGTGGGTTGTGCTTTGCACTACATTTTTACACTAACTCAGCATTTCGGAATAGAACTAATAAGAAATTATAACAATTAATGTTGAGTACCCTACGCTTTTACCCAAATGACACATTCCTTTTTTTGTTAATCCTTTTAATCGTATATTAAGAACTTTTTTTTTTTTACTTTTAAGTTCAATTCACTATAAAAGCGTGTTTTTTTTTTTAATATAATTTTTACATTAAATATTATAGCATCTTTAATTTTTGATAAATGAAGTAATTGAAAAATGTTCTGTTGAAAGTAAAGATATGATGACGAATGTCAAGGAAGACGTGAATTATGGCGCCAAAGATGCCAATTCGTAAGAGTTCACGACTTACATTTTAGCTAACGTAATCCTTTTCTAGCGCTGACGCACACACGCAGCACTTCTGCTGGCGAAATACTTTTCTCTTAGGCGCCTTTTTTTATTCTCTCTCTTTTCTTCTGTTTATATGTCGTTTATTTTCCTTTATTCTACGCCGTACTTCAGTTTGCATGTTTAAGTGCATTGACTCCATGTCCAGCAGGAAAAAAGACGTTAAAAGAAAAAAAAACAGAGGTAAAAAAAAAGATGCAGATAAGAAGTTTGTTTTTATTTATTCGCATTTCTTCCAGATAAACTTTTAAGCACTGTTTCAAAGAAGATTAAAGAGCCGAGTTACTATTTTTATCGTTTTATTTTGCAAAATAAATAAGATTTTAGATAGCAATGCAGTTTTTATTCTTGTGATTTAGTTTTAAGATTAGCATGATAATGTTTGATGCTGTTTTTGCAAATATATAAATACACTGTATTTTTATGATTAGTTTATTTGCATGGTAAAACAAATAAATAAACAGATAAGAAGGAATTATTTGATTCTTTAAAATATTATTTACGTGTAGGGATAACAAGTTCAGTTAAAGCTAGATTTCTTTATCACTGTAACAGTTATTCTGAAATATATGTATATGTACACTTTAAGCTTTGGTACCCAAATCCAAAATTGAACAAACAGTGAATTGTTAACACTTTTACTATTTATTTTAAATTAAATTGCCTGACACGAATATCATTGGCATTTTTTTTTTAATTTACTGAAGGATTTCAAGTTAAATCCCACAAGAGTAATATTTATTTGTTTAAATGTATCATATTTCTTATTAACATAAAATGATTAATAATGAAATAGTTTTATTTGTATTTTGAATACTCTAGGATAAAATTCAAAAACTTGTTAAAAATTATTAATGTATTCAACTATATAAGTTAATGAAATTCTTAGCATGGGTTGATACAAGGCAGTAACATCATTGAAATAAACTACCGCATCTACTCGAATCTAAGCGGCACCATTTATACAGTGTTAATGATACTAAAAATAGGGTGATGATTAGAATCGAATGCAAAACATTTGCATGATGGGTAGATAGGAGTTCCCAACCCTTTTCAAAAGTAAAAATTTAGCCGTCCATTCTGGCCATTTGCATCAATGACTTATCCAATTCCACAGATTATCTCTGGTGATTCCGACTATTCTAAACTTCGTTATCTGTTCGTATTTAGGAAACTTTTTTGTTTTCATTCTTTTTGATCACTTAAGCATCAAAGATATAAAAAATTGGCATCAGGATAAGTTCACTATGATGCAAGTTGAAAAAGGAGGAAATTTTATACGCAGAATAAAACGGAAACAGATTAGAGCAGTGCTTCTGAAACCGTGGGGCAAGATTATTTCAAAAAATTATTTCTTTTTTGAAAGTAACACAAACAAAATATATTCCGTCATAATGGAAAAAAAAAACAAAAAAAAAAAACATTTACATTGATATAATACATTTATAAATGTATCAGTATTGCACAATGAACTTAATAATTATCTTAACAATACTAAGTTAAGAACAAGATTAATAATTACTAGTGACCGCATCGGTTGGTCATGCATAAAATTATATGCAAAAATTATCATTTATCTGTATCATTTTTTTGTACGGCTTATAATTAATCCCTTAACTGCATACTAAAAGTTACGCGATTCACTCCCCAATGCCACCGTTTTGCACGTATGCTTACATATGTGGTGTATCTGGGCGGAGGGAGAAAGAAAAAATAAGAAAATCTTCTGAAATAAGTAAAACCTTCTCAAACATTGTTAAGGTTATTTTATTGCATTCCAAAGTATTCAGAATAATCTTATGGATAGTAGTGAACATATTTCGGAAAGACGTATATATACGTCCGGGGCAATTTATGCACTGGGTGAGCGAGACATTTATATACTCGGGGGCGAAGAGGAATAAGTCGTATTGTAGTTTCAGCGTCAAAGTATCATATTACCGAATTCAAGCATGGAGGAAGGGGAGGCGCTATGAAAATTACGATTAAATATGGGGTCGCAAGTATTGAAAGTTTGAGAAGCACTGGATTAGAGGAAACTGAAAATTTGACACGGATGAAACAAAAATACATCAATGGCTTAAGCAAAATGATATAATTTGTGCTCGTAAATGTTCACCCTTCTTTAATAATCCTTTGACGTTCTTCTATAATACATTCTTTTAAAAAAAATGTTGCATAACAAATGCATCACATGGCCTGAAAGACGAGAGACATCGTGTGGGAAATTGGCAACGCCAACACACCCATTCCGAAGTCAGCTGAGACAAAGAAAGCGATGAATCATTTTTGAAGCATCACACTGACGATTAGACTATTTATAGATTCATGTATGTATTTGAAAGTATTTAATACTGGGGTCAAAAAATTAATTATGAACTTCTTATTCTTTCTCATAAAATTTTTTAAAAAAATAAATTAAGTGATGGATATCGATGAACATCTTACACATGGTTTTATTTTTTTCTCAAAACCAAGTAGAACATTGGGGTGTGGCTTAGATTCGAGTAAACTTAATTGGATAACTTAAACAGAAAGTGCTGCGATGACGAAATCTACTATTGATTAGTTCGCAATTATAAAACTTTTAAGCTGAAATTTGTTGTAAGATATAATTATTTTAAATTGAATCAGCTTAAACACAGCAACACTATTAGAGGGTATTTCTCTTAAAGAGAGAAAACCAAAGCATTGGTTTTTCTTCCAATATTCCCAAGAATGTAATCAAATACAAAGATAAAAACTCAATTAATTTCAGATCGCCACATTTGCATAAAACTCTCCGAGTATCTGAGATATCTGAGAGAACTAAAATCGGTTCAACAGAATATAATCCTGTAAACATAAAAAAATCTCTAAAACATATATACCGAAACTCCCATTTTATCAATATATAGTTACATTGTGTCTTTGGATTAGAATTTCCTTTATAAAGATTTTGTATCATGTTTATATTAGATGCATTGTAATATATCAGAATATATATTTCATGTATTTGTAAAAATGTATAAATTTGTACGAAAAGGATTTTTTCGTAGGATATAATTTGAATAACATAATTTTCAAAAACTGATGGGTATATATTTGAATAATATAATGTTATTTCTCTCCTAAAAGTATTTTGTAAATCTTTTGAATACCTTTGATATTACTTTTATGCAGTGCTCCTCTTTAAACAAATGTATGATTCGTGCTTCAATAAAATGTAATATTTCTACGTGAGTTAGTGTTATTATTTGTTAACACTGAATTGTGTGTGAAGCAATGCGAGGGTTATTGAGTCCTCGTATGTTTTAGCAATGCTCTAGTGACGAGAATGTCACGGTAACTGTCAGCACATCCAGCCCAAACTTCCACACTAGACCAGTGGTAAGACTGTGAGCCAAGCCGGATTTTTTTGTGAATCAGGCCCTCTATGTGTTGTGTCTACAGTGGTATCAGGACTTTAACCCTGGACTTTACAACATTAACCTCGAGTTCATGACAATGATCACTAGGTTACCGTAGCCATTTAATATTACATCAAAATATTAGACCTTAAACAGTCAGAATGGTAGAAAAGCATTCAAAAATTTTATTTATAATTTTTAGAACACAGATTTCTATTAAATATTCTGAATATAAATTTCGAATATTTATTATTATGTTTTAACTTAACCAAAACTAAATTAAATATATAATGCCAGCTAGAAATCATTAGTAAATCAATTTTTGAATTGAGATTTTCAAAATCACCTCCGTATAAAACTTCTAGGAACTTAAAGGAAAATGAAACAAGGAGACTAAACTCATTTATTTTTTATTTATTTATTTATTTTTTTGTTATCTTACGTGAATCTTTGAAATTAGATTAAAATATAAAGAACCAGTTTAAACTCTTGGTGAATTAATCCTTCAATTTATCTGTAAATTCAGAATGACAATAAACAGGAAAACTTGAACCACATGTGGCGTTCTACAGCAGGAGTGCATAAAATTGCTATATTTACTATGAATGATAGTTTAAATAAAAGTAATCTCAGCTTCAAATGATATATACTTTCTCCTGAACCCTTCCTTTTATTTTACATGATATTTCATATTTTAAAATCAATTTAAAGGGCCGATGCCGTACTTATTTTCTGACACTTCTCGAAGCGTGATAGTACATAAATAATAAATGCTTCTTCTTAGACAGGAAATCGATGTATTCTGAGACAATTTTTCATCGAAGCAAAGATGAAGAAGTAGAATGGCGCCACGTTAGACTGAAATTACGAAAAGTAACTTTTAAGCTAGCGTATAGTATTGATGCATTACAAATTCTATAAATCAATTCAGTTCTATTTTAAACACGGGTATATGGGTAAGGTTACGTACATCATTTATTATGCATGTATTTTCCCAGTAGGAATCGGTAAATTATGCATACACACCCTTTTAGGGAATGTATTATGAATGTAAAGCTTTTATTTCATACTTTAAGATGAATGAAATTTTTAGTCTGTGTAAAAGCAACAATTTAGAACGAGTGAAACGCGCCGTTTGTAAGCATAGTTTTCTAGTGTTAGTTATTTTTCAAGCATTTCTTTGGTTGTTTTCAAATAACTAAACCAGAGAAAAGTTTTGTGCGGGAAAAAATTAATAAGAAGGAATTATAAAAGAATAATAAAAATAATATTTTAATCACCAATTGCGAAAAATTTCACAAGACACTGTATACATTCATTTAATTTCAATATTATAATCAAATATTATTTAATTATTATACTATATATTTTTTTTAATTTTTATGATTAAATTAAAATAATGTAACTTTCAATTTCATGACTTAATTATCGTATAGTTTTTAATTTTATAATCTATAATTATATCATATTTTTAATTTCACATAATTCAATTATAATATTATAAGCTTTGATTTCGCAATTTAATTGTACTATTATAAATTTTAATTTCGCAATTTAATTATAATATTTTGATTAATATAAATGATAGTTATATATCAGCTTAATCATAATATTTTAATCATTTATGTTTTGAATATCTACTACCTGCAGCTTTTAAAGTAAAAAAAAAAAAACATGAAAAACAAAAATCTATTTATTACTTATCTTGTATATAAGTGTTTTACGTATTTATATGTTTATCTTTATTTATTTTAAAATTATTTTGTGTGTGAGAGCTGAACTTATCCAAGTAAATAAGAAAATAAAGCTACTGAAAGAAATGATACAGGAAAACATTACTTCAGGATCGTAGCAATTGCTGTATCAGCCGTACTAATGATACGGGGCCCCCAATTAACATATGTAAGCGAAAGATCATAAAATATTAAGGGTCCCCTTTAAAGAGCTCCCAGAGAATTTTTGATTTAGGGCCCTTTTAGGACAAGCTACGCGAGTGCCTTGGTTAGTAGGATTCATTCACTGCGGTCCCTGCTGAAGTACTGTTATAAGTTTCAGTAGTTAATTTTAATTAGTAGTAATTGTTTAACTAATTTGCGGTTTGTGAAGATTTCGCTTCAAAATATTAACGCCAAAAGGTTTCCATTAAAATTAAAGTTCTTAAATGAACGATGCAGATTAGTCAAGGTCAAACGTGATCATTAGGGTTTGCGTTAGTGCTAATTCGATCGCCGAGAGAAGGGATTACAAATACAGTTACAGACATGGCAGTTACGGTTCAGAGAGATAATATTCTTTTGATATTTATGTAAACTAATCGCATCAGTTATTCTTGCCACCCGATCCACATCACGTGATTCGCTAAGTTATGAAATCGGTATATATGATACTGTTTAAGTGTGAAATCTGTCACTTCAAAGAATGACCAGGTATTTCAAGAAATAACTAGACAAGTCAGTTAAAGTATACAATTTATAAAAGTCTACGATTTTACTAGGTATTCTATAGAATAACGAGTACTTGATCGTTAAATTATGAAATACGTCACTCGAAAGTTCTTTTAACCGTTTTTAGTCAGTTTTGAACCGCTTATAGCTATTTTGCAATGACATGGGTATATATATTTCTCATCGTTCCTTTTAAACGTAGAATTTAGACAGTGTATTTATGTTAGCGTTTTACATTTTGGAATATTAACAAATATTTTTGTAACTTGTGTTGAAGCAATGATTTCTGCAAGAATGGGAGATAAACCTGTAAATAATCAATATTTAACGCAAGAGAGATTAAAATATTTATTAAATAAGCGTGGGACAAAGGAAAAAGTGATGCACTTACTTGTGAAAAAAAAATAAACTGTGATAGCAGAAGTAGAAATTGCTAAAACAGCACAGAACAAAAAGTACCACGTGACCATTAGTTACTCCAGCATTTTAATATTCTTGAAGTTCAAAAAGTAGAATAGTTAATAGTGCCAGTACCATATCCAAAACATTTTCTTTTGCCTTTTGATTAACTAATGAGTGAAATATGAGTAATGATGAATTATATTATCTGGTTTTCGTTATTATTTTTCAATTAATCATCAATCATCAGTAAAATGTATTTTTCGAGAGTTTTTAGCTTATTAGGATCAATTAATTTATATAATACCATTGAAGTTGTTTATTTTTCACTTTTAAGGGTCTATCCTTAGTTTTTTCATAGAATAACTTGTCATTTCATAGAATAACCAAGTAAAAAGTATGAATTTTGTTCATTTATTATATATATTAGCTCTATTATAACTTCATGAAATACCTAGTTATTTGACGAAATAATTGAATTATACTCTTTAACTGTAACATACATAATATTGCATAACCCATTTATAATGAAAGCAAAAAAAAATTATCACAAACGCTGTGAAACGTGGACATAACTTAGGTTTTAATACATTGGATGCTGGGGTTTTTATGGACTGAATTCAAACGCATTCTAGCTTCTTGATAATGAATCTTTCGTCAGCGTAAAAGAAAAAAGAATCTAAAGAAATATGTAAACGGGGGGGACTTCAACAAAAAAAATCCTTGAAGAATTATTCAATGTAATTGGAAGGCATACGAATTGATTAAAGAAATGAAAAACAAAAAAAAGATTTTGAACAAAGCAAAAAAAGAGAAAATGACATTCGATGCTATAGTACAGAATAAAAAAGAAAAAGGGGGGAAAATAGGTGATAATAAACTAAATGAGAACTTAAGTTGATTTTCTAGTTAAAAAGTCTTTGCATTATTCATTTTATAAACTTTAGTCAGCCAAATTTCCATTAATTTAATTTTTTTTACTTATTTTACTAACTTTCACTGATGTTAGATAAATATGCTAATATTTTAATTTTAACACACTTTTATGTGAATGAATTACTTATTTTCTTTCGGAAATGATGTTAGAATTAGGGTAGATTTATTTCATGCAATACTTGTGAGGAACAGTTAACAATACAAGTATTCCTGTACTTAAATGTGATTTTTCAAGAGAGAGGAAATCTGAAGAGAAATTCTGTTCACCAAATGTACAAATTTATTAAATTGCCCACTTTAAGGGACCGATGCAATTGGAACAGAAATATTTTAACAAATACACTAATTATCATTGAATGTTTAAAAAATTTACATCTGTGTACGTCTTAATATATTTTTAAAAGTATCTTAAATAAATATCTCACAAATTGTAAATTACTTATTAATTGTAATCTACAGTTTTTATAAGAATTTAGAACACCATGACAGCTCTATTCAGTTGTTCTTATTAAAGAGCTGGGATTCGTAACCCTGTTGTAACTTCTATATCATTCTGCTACTATAATCGTATACAAACTAGTCATTTAGAAAATTTTAATTGTATAAATTTATGGATGCATGCACAAATGTATAGTATTTTTCAATTCCTACTATTAATTCACACTTTCTATATATTTATTTTTTTTATTTTGGTGGAATTTTCAACAGAGTTAATAAAACTCATTTTAAAGCGTTCAATTGAGCTGAAATTTTATATACATGATTGTTTTGGATGACAATACAATAATTTAATTATAATTAATAAAAATTAATTAATTAAAACTAATTTTTTAAATAATTACAAGTACAACCACGTTGGCATCCTTTTTGGCGACTTTGCGACCCTTTTGCTGACTTATGTCAAAACTTCAAAAGTTTTTTTTTTTTTTTTTCCACGCTTTAAAGCATTCATTTGAAAAAAAATTTTATAGACACGATTGTTTTGGATGACAACACGATACTTTAATGATAATTAATAAATATTAATTACCACTTGATGTTGGGATTCTGTCCTATGTATATACATATTTATATTAATTGTAACTATTTAGTAAAAAGCAGCTAAAATAAAATTTGTCTTTGTTGATCTAATTAGGAATTGAGACTAAAAAAAAAAATTTTTTTTTTTTATTACTTCTTAAAAAAAAAAAAAATATTGCAAGTATTCCGGAAGAGTTATATTGATGTCTTACTGTGAATCAAAACGAGGACTATCGGCGACGCCTGCAACTCACCAAATTTTGTTCCTCGGTCAAGTGACGACATCTGATTTGTCACTCCCTCTGCTAACAATCATACCAGTAGGAGGGCTTCTGATTTAACGTGCTTCTCCCCATCTACACGACGAGTCTTCAATGATACCAGCATTTAAACCCTTAGCACTCCTGCCAAACATTTTTAACATAACTATTAGGCTGCCAGGACCATATCAATGATAAGGGAGGATGCTTGACCAGCACAACTATTATCTTTGCTTATCCTGCTCCAATACAGTGAGCGAGTGGTAGAATATTAATGTCACACTATTCACAGCTACTCGAGGGCTTTGGGTGGCAAACCTCGTAATTTTGTACCATGGTTAAGTGACGCTTCAGCTGTCACTTTCCTCTTCCAACTTCCACACCCCACCAAAGAGAGAACTTTTAAGCCTCGACATATTTAACTAACATTAAATCAAACACGGCGGGTCTTCATTGGTACTAGGTTAGAACTCATGACACGCCATCCACGGGACCTTTACTTTGACCACTACACGGCCACTCCAAGTGTACAATAATTGTTCCTTTTTTAATGTTATGAATAAAAACGATACTTATAGACACTGTCCATTTTATCCCTTCAATTATTCTTATCATGATTGGATGGCTTTCTGATGCAGATACGAAGGCAATAAAGCACAAGTGTTGAAACATAATTAGTCAATAAATATGATTTTAAATAATCGTAGGAATTAAACACGAGTATAGAATTTTCACATTCCAAAACTTTACAGAAACCTTCCTGCCAACCAAGTATTTGGCCCGAACCAATTGATTCTAATTAACAATGTAACCAAAAATAGGTGCTAAAATGCATACTCGTATTATTCTAATATTTCTTTTTTTTCTTCTTTTTACCTCAACAATCAACATGACAATAAAAGTATACTAACAAGTAATATATATATATATATATATATAT
>BMAV01019777.1:62465-88827 GCA_019973955.1 Trichonephila inaurata madagascariensis | reverse complement strand
TTGAAGGAATTTTAAATTTACTTTGTAGTAGAAAAATTTCAAGTTTCATGGACAATTCGAGCAACATTTAAAAGATAGAGAGGACACTTAAAAAATTCTGTTTATCTCTTCTGTCACACATATTGAAAGACGCAAGTGTCTTAAGGCTAATTTCCATTCAAAAGTCATCTTACTCTCCTTATTATACAAGGCAGATGAAAGTAAAGAACAGTAAATGTACAATATTTAAGGTAAAAAAAAATATTTGAT
The DNA here is from genome assembly GCA_019973955.1 of Trichonephila inaurata madagascariensis. Lineage (NCBI taxonomy): Eukaryota > Metazoa > Arthropoda > Arachnida > Araneae > Nephilidae > Trichonephila > Trichonephila inaurata. The sequence continues at coordinate 88,578 of BMAV01019777.1, read as the reverse complement.
TAAGGAAATGTTATGAATAATCTATATTTATTTTTCTTCAACATAACATTTAGACATAAGAAGTAACAGAGTTTATTGACACTCATTACAAGATCAAATCAACTTAACTATAAAATAATCCAATTCCTCAATGGTCATGGAAATTTCAAAAGCTACTTGAACAAATTTAATTTAGTTCCTTCATCTTCCTGTGACTGTAATATTGGTGGCGAGGAAAATGTAGAACGTGTTATCCTTCTGTGTTCCAAGTACGTCAGAGAGAGAAAGATTATAAGACTGGCTTTCAAGATACTTAACATTAATTAGTCACCGAATTTTCACCAACTTCTTTCCACCAGAAATGATTTTACTAATTTCTGTGCATTTGTTGTAAATATTTGTAATTCTTCTTAACCTTAATTTTTTTTTTATTTCTTTATTTATTTTTTATTTTATTTTCCTTGTAATGTGTGATTAATACTTACTTCTGTAAGCCTCGTGTGATACTTTGTGGTGCACGGGGATTTTATAATTGTTTTCAATAAAAAAAAAAATCCACTTTAAGAAATAAGTATGTTATAACAATGTGTGTAAAATACAATTAGCGAGTGAATTTAGAAAATGGCTTGTAAAACAAACAGAAAATATGTTGAAGGATTATATTGCAGCGACAGGTTTATGGGTAATTATTTATGGATAAGAGGGATTTGATAACTCTCCCTATTTTGGTAACCAACTGAATAAGTATTAATCGAAGTCGCGATATAAGGCAATATGAGCACTATTGGTGAAAGCCCATGCAATTTTGAACCATGGGGAAGAGACCTGAGGTAACATCTAATTCTTCTAGCTTCCACATCCCACCAACGGGAAGACTTTGAACCACGACAGATTTATTTTGCATCAGCCATTTACATCCTGAGGCATTAGCGAAGGGATGGCGAACCAGTAGCCCACTTGCCATTAATAGCACGCGAAACAATATTTTGAGCACACGAGCAATCAAAGTGGTTTGCATTTTATTTCAAAATAACAAAGTTCACTATGAAGTATTACGAACAAGCGTGTCCGGGAGCACACTCGTTCATTATTCCTCTGATATAGTTACGTCGTAGATTACAGTTGCTTATGATGAAAAATTAGTCTATGCACAGCATAGTCAATTTCATTGAAAACACTGTAGTTTAAAGTTTATTTGTCTTGTATTTACATTTTTTAACTGTAATTTAACATGGCTAGTTCAGCAAGAAAAAAAAAAAAAAAAAAAAAAAAAAAAAAAAAAAAAAAAACAGAATAATAAGTGTAACAAAGAATTTCAAACTTGATGAATCTAGAAATATGGCATTATTAGTATAGGAGACGTGGTGTGTGCTTTATGCTCTGGAGTGGAATGCAGAACATCTTCTGTAAAACGGCATTTTGAAACAAATCTCAAATCCTCTTGTCAAAAAAGTGAACTACAGCAAGTATAGTGAATTGTTTCGAAAACATTTGACAGATGACTCCAATTCAGCATGTGTGTGTGCTTTCTACAAAAAGCAACATTTTACAATCTTAATAAAAGTTATGTTATTTATCATCCAATCTGCAACAACCGAAATCACACTAATGTTATAATTTTGAATTACACGTATAACTAAAACATTTACAACTATGCAGTACAAAAGATATTTTTACGTTGTAAATGACGAGTTTTAAGAGTTCTTAGTATTTAGTTTTATTATTTTTGCACTAAGAAAGTGAAAACTAGTCAAAATTATTTGACGGCACGTCTATACCTCATTAAACACTTCTTTAGAAAAAAATGGCACGTTGATCCATAAAGGTTCGCCACCCCTGCCTTAGAGGCACTACAGCTCGAAATAACACCCCAGCCACAAGCCCTTGGCCATGATCGGCAGCTTATTGCAGACACTTCCTACATTAGTTTATACATTTCTATTATTTCCGGCAAAAATTTGAAATTATTTTTATTAGTCGTAAATTTAAGACATTAGAACTCAAAGCCCCAGCCATATAGACACATAAATGGCTTCGTTTATTTAAATAATTCCAAATTAAAAATAATAATAAATCTTATAAAAACGTAGAAGTACCATTAAATCAAGTGAAAATGCTTCATTTATGAATGGACAAATGATAGGCAGAAGTAAATGAGTGATAAAAAGAGGTTGCTAAATTTGAAAACTTATTTTTTCACAATGATACTGCAATTAGCAACTTAGCCTTTGCAAACACTGCAAGTCGGCAAATGTGAGAACCATTTCATACTAGTGGTGGCCTCGATACCAAATTTGAACTCTCGAATTAATTTTTAACTCAAGCTCTTGTTGGATGTTAAATGTTGCGGTAATTTAATTTTGCCGAGAGTACCAGTGCTAAATTGATACTCAAGAGATATTTTACAAGCCACATAATCGTATGAAATGTGTGCCTACCATTTCCGCATCCTAAGAATCTAACGATTAAAGCCGGGGTCGAACCCGCCACTTTAGGCTTTCGAAGTACGGGCACGCTCTATGTAACCGGAACCGACATACTTGAAAACTCAAATTATTCCAATGAACTCCAAGTGGAAAAGTGTGCATTTAAATTTTAATAATCATATTAATCCTTGTAGATATTACTAACTCATTCTGGATGCACATCCATTCACTTAATAATTCTCCAACGATCAATAAATCTCTAAGAAATTTCTTCAATTATTTATGAATTCAGAATATTAATCATAAGATTGTGAAGGATGTCGAGCAACATTGATCATCTAATGAAGTATGGAAAATATTTGCAATGATTGACTTTCCTTGTGTTTGATGATGCGAAGAATCCCTTCCTATTTCCATATTATGACAATATGAGACATGATTATTATGACTATCTCATACATATTTCAGAAGTAATTCACTTTATTTTTATGTGTAATTTTAGTGATGTGTCCCTTATATTTTAAAACTATTCGTTCTCAATTTATGTGAAATGGCACTGTATAACCCATATTTAGGATTATAAAGACAAAACAAAAAAAATCTCTAGAATATAGAAGAAAATGTGCTTAAGCTAAAGCTTATGATGTTGATTTTATGTATCATCGAAGTTGATATTTTAAAGTAAAGATAATGTATTTTCAGAAACTAATGTTTATGCATTGTAACAAATCACATGCATTATCCTAAAAGTAGAAAATAACGCATTCACAGAAAATCTTAAAATCAACTTATTATACGCACAAATGTAAATTATTGATGAATTCGAAAAAAAGTTTGCAAATCTATATGAATATATATATATATATAAGCATAAAAAATTCATTTGGATTCTCTGAAGATTACAACAAAAGTTGTTTAATATCAAAATATAGGGGTAGAAATTTTTTTTGGTGTAAGGCAACAAAAAAGGATTGTTTAGGTAATTAATATAGAATCATTAATACTGCTAAAGTGTACATATTTAAATATCTAAAACTGAATGTAGATCTTTTGTCATTGTGGATGAAATATAAATGTTATTTTTTATTAATTAACCATCGAAGTATTAAGCCTCTTAGAATGATGCTTCATATGTTGAATAGTAAAAGGATTTTTTTCCAATATATATATATATATATATATATATATATATCGTAAATAATTCTACTAAGGAATTGATTTAGATTTGAAAAAGTATACAAAGAAAAATATCCCAATCAGTCTATTTTCATAGACGAAACTACTGGTAGTATCATTACTATAAAACTAGAAAAATTTACATTATTATTTTTTTTTGTAGGACAAAAGAAATTGCCGATAAAGTTAGTATTTCCAGTTCTACAGGTAAGTTTTACAAAACAAACTTTTTTAAGTTACACTACCAAATGTAAATAAAAAAGTACATAATTCACCGTATATGTTTAGATTGTTTCAAATAGGAGAGTCTCCTACACTTTGAACCTCCCATTTTCTGTTGCTGTGTTTCTAGAAACGGTTAATTTTATTACATAATTTATGTTTTAAAATTAAGCTAGTGAAAAATGATATTCCTCTTACTGATTCTATATTATTTTAAATAAAACATTGCATAATTATTTCAAAAACTAAAACTTAAAAGTCCTGTAAAAATCCACATAAATATTTACTTGACAATAAATTATAAACTTTATGTAAGTAGCAATACATATAATATTTATCCAAAATAAACTGTACTTTCATAACGTAGATATTTGCAAAATTAATCAATGTTGTTTAATTTGTAAGCAAAAACGATGTCAATTATTATTTCCTGATAAATATTCTGACTTACGAAATGGTTATATCTACTGCAGGGTTATGGAATGTATATAATTCCATTTTTTGATTGAAGCTTACATTTTCCCGTAAGAAGGATACCATGTTTTGATTTATGCCTTATTCGCAATTCAGTTATGTATTTGCCTACCAGTAAAAGTTAGTTGCATTTATTTTTTTCCACCGAATAAAAAAAAAAATGACTTAGAAAGATTTTTTTTCTGTAGTGATACTTTGAACTAATTTTTCACTTATTCATAAAATACTAATGAGATATTTTTTTCTTACAAAATGATATTAACAATTTTCAATTTGATTTAATTTTTAGTCTCTACAGGGCTGTATATACATAGGTATTCATTCTTCATAAAATAAACAGCTCTACGCCTTCTAACACTGAAGTACTTCATTTATAATGCTCAAAAAATAATATAAATGTTTGTTTTTAACTAAATTACTGCTGAATATTTTCTTTGATTTCCTGAAGTAATGGAAGACTGAGAATTAGATACCAAAACTAAAAAAGAACTGTTATATTATAGTCAGAAAGAAAAGCAGTCAAATCCGAATGCATATGCAGAACCAGTCAAATTACAATAAAGATTCGAAAAGACAGAGACAACCAAATTGCTGAAAATTGTGAATTGATGCCCTATAGCAGGAATGGCGAACCAGTGGCACGCGTGCAATCAATGACACGTGACACAATATTTTGGGCACGCCAGCGATCAAAATGGTTTGCGTTGTACTTTAAAATAACAAGGTTCAATGTGAAGTATTACGAACAAATGCCGCCGGGATTCCACTTGTTTGCTTTTGTCTTGCCTTAGTTACGTGAACTACAGTTGCTTATGGTGCAGAATTTAACTACGCAAGTATAGTCAATTTCATTGACAAAACTGCATTTTAAAGCTTATTTGTGTTATATTTACGATTTTTAACTGTTATTTAATATGGCTGGTTCAGCAAAAGAACAAAAAGTACACGATAGTAAGTGTAACAGAGAATTTCAAACTTGGTGAATCTATAGAAATATGGCACTATTAGTAAAGACTTGAAAACGGGGTGTGTTTTATGTCCTGGAACAGTAATATTCAGAACATCGTCCATAAAACGGCATTTTGAAACAAACCACAAATAATATTGTCAAAAATGTGAACCACAGCAAAAATAATTAATTGTTGAAAAAATTTTGGTAGATGATTAATGCGGTATGCGTTCTACTAAAAGTAACATCTTCAATCATAATATATTTGTCATCCGATCTGCAATAACAGAAATCACACTAATGTTATTTTAATTTCAATTACATGTATAACTAAAATATTTACAGCTATACAGTGTAAAAAGTATTTTTTCGTAGTAAATGAAACGTTTAGAGTTGTTAGTATTTAGTTTTATTATTTTCCCTGTAATCACAATTCAAAATTATTTGATGTCACGTCCAAATACCTCATTAAACACATTTTTAGAAAAAAATGGCACGTTGATCCATAAAGGTTCGCCACCCTTGCCCTATGGGAAATTTGACACTACCAGCATATATATATATATTTTTTTTACCTTTTTCAGCTCCCCATATTTATAAAAGTTCATTTTTTTATAGAAATGTGAAATTATTATTTTAAGAATATGCACACAGCCATATATATATATATATATATATACATGCATAATTTTCCAAATTGTCAAATCTGACACTGAACTAGCCCTATAATGAATAAAAAATTCTTCATCCGTGAAGTGCAGAATAATGTCAGTGCTTTTTTAACATCATTAAGCAGAAACAACCATTAAGTAAAATGAAGTCATGCGACAGGCAGGCTATATTTTAAGAGCTAAATATAAATTTTCTGAAATAATGAAGGTGCGTCCGCATGAATCTCGGTTTACGTAATGATTAAAACGCCCTGGATCATTTCTTTCGATTATGGACTTTGAAATATTATCAACACCCTTCAATGCCGGTTATCCATAAAAAATTCAAAATCTCTCAGAATAGTGGTCACCGATGAAGAAACACCCTTTTTTGGACGTTGGCCAAATTTGAAGAATATTCCTTTTCTCTCGGATTTTTTTTTTTTTTTTTTTCTCTTCCAAATATTTAGATAGATCTTTTTGACTATTGATACGGTTCCATGGTAACTCATTCCTATTCGGATAAGTATAAGCCTTTCTTCGGAAACTTTTTTCTTTGCTATTCCGCAAATAAATTTTTCTACCACTTTTATTTTTGATGAAATGCAAGTACCATTAGATGATTGCTTTTCTGACCAGATACTATGACTGTTGAAAAGGAGACATATAAATTTAGATTTTATTTTTGAACATTGTTTCGAATTCCTATGAATGGAATTTTCATTTCTGCTTTAGAAGAAATAGTAATGTGAGAATACCGAAAAGAAGTTCTATTTCAAATAATTCAGATTAAAATGTTTGCTTTTCAGAATTGACATTTGATTGAATTGTTGCATATTTTCTTTTCCATTGTATTCTACTTCAATCAATTTATGAGAATACTACATTTGTCATAGTGACTTTGGTGACTTCAGAATGGTACTCATTTTAAGAAAATTGAATAAGCTTGTATATATATATATTGTACAAGATTAAACTTCATCTATGATAAATGAGATGATATTTCTTATGATGGATGATTCCTAAGATTTTTTTTAAACAATTTACAAAGTGATACGAAGTAGGAATGATTTTTTAAGAAATAGCATTTGTGTACAATTAATCAAGTAGTAAGTTAGTATTCAATTTAAAAAAAAAAAAAAAATGTAACCGCTTGATGGAATTATTGCGGTAAATTTTGTATCAAATTGTGTCTTACACGAAATATACATTCTTCTGATGTTATTTTCCGGATGATATTCTGATGTTTTTTCTGATTAGTGAAAAAATACTTTTTAAATGATATAGTAAAATGTGTGTGCATATTTAAATAAGGTTAGTTTAATACGTCTTGATAAGTTAAAGCTTAATAACAATATCGATTGTTAGTCAATATCGTGCTACACCCTAATTCTTTTTTAAAATAACGATAAGAATCTATTTATCCAGTGGCGTAACATACACTCCCGCATTTCAAGGGGCCCAGGATTCTAGAAGTCCCTAGTACGTAATTAACCAATTTATAAAATATTTAAGGCAAAACCATACTTTGCAGTAGGGGCCCTAATATTCTCCGTTATGTCAATGCATGTATCCATGCATAAAAAGCAGCTCCATGATAAAATTACCAATCTCATATTTAGACAGTATGAGCAGTTATTTAGACAAAATTATTTTAAGTAAATTTTTAATATACAAATATATAAGGGAATTATATTTAAAAAGAAATTGTAGTGGAATATTTTTATTTAAAAATAGAGTGATGCTAACTAAAATTTATTTGGAATATATTTTTGTTTATAAATTTGTGAATTATATTCTCTTGTTTATACAATTGTTTTTGAAATAACTTTACTTCAAACAATAGTTAAAAGAAATATTAGATACACTGAAAAAAAATTAGATAAACTTTCTTTTTTTTTTATTTTCTTGTATAAGATTCAACATTTTTGAAAGAAAATTGAATTTAACCTGAACGTTTTTGTTTAACAAAACGTTTTTGATTATAATTTTAAAAATATGAAACAAAACTTCATAATTTTAAATTTTTAAGAAACATATGTTACATTACTTTACTATATATATATATATTTGAAAAATAGATTTCAAAGTATATGCTTATGATGATGCATACACATGCTTGAATTCAGATAAATTATGTTTATCAATAATATTGAGAGATTATAATTCATTAACATTTAAAAGAATTTCGTAACATGTTTATTTGATTTTTATTGCAAAAAAAAAAAAAAAATACTAAATGTAGGTTTTTGAAAATCTGCAATTGAAGAAATTTTCTCTAAGGCAAAATTATACTTTACTTATAATTTCTATTACTTTATAATTCTTTCAAGTGATTAAAATATATTATTTTAGTTTAATTTTAAATTAAGAAATTGATTTAATTGCAATTAATATAATTTGAAATATTTGAGGCACATTGTCTTTATTGATTTAAAGCTAAGAATTAGAATCTCGTATGCAGTAAAAAATGTTTATTCATGTAATATTATATATATATATATATATATATATATATAGTAAGTTTGAAAACATACAAATCAACTTAAGTTAATTTAATAACTACAATTTCTCAATTTGATTTTAATATCATTATAATCAATAAAAAATATTGTTCTTGCAAATGTTTGAATTTTTATCATTGTCTTTTAAAAAAGCAAACTTGCAAATTAACATACGCTTGGTTAGAAATATTTCAAAACTGATATTTCTAGGAATGGTAATGCATTAATATTTCTTTACTTAATGATAAATATTTATTTTAATTAAATTAAATAATATACATATTTTTTACTTTTGTTTTCGAAATTTTCGAACAAAAGAATTGTTTTTATCTTCTTACATATGACGTCTACATTGATTTTATAAATGCTTTCTTCTTATAATTCTATTGTAACTCTTATAATCCGTTTTTTTTTAAAAATACCTAGATAATATTTTAAAAGTGTCAGTAAACATTTATGGTGATTAAAGTATTGAGATATGTGTAATTAAAAGAATAAGAGAGTATTTTCTGAAATGGATGAAGTTAATTTCGGAAATAATTTTATCTTGAAATAGGAAAAAAAAAAAAAATATTTTAAAAAAAGTTTTTTATAATCTTTAAGACAAAATTTATAATATAAACTTTAAATATGATGCATTTATTTTTTTAAATAGACAGTTAAGTTATATATTTTTAAAAGCATTATTCCTTGATTCAGGGAAGTTTCTAACAATACAACGTTAAGTCAAGTTTTTAGTAGAGAAACGTTTTAATTTGGCGAACATAGTAATAATTAATGGGCGAACTCACAGCTTTTGATTTTGCGCCAAATAAAGGTAATGGATATAATGTCTTGCAAATGATAAACAACTTTAAAAAAAAATACTGAATTTAGAAGTGCAATATTTTATTTTATTTGTTTCCATTTTCATACTATATACTTTTTAAATGCCTTTCTGGCTATCTATTCTTTTTTTCACTTACCGAACATAATATTCTTTAAAACAAAAATTTATTTTCAAAATGGAGTGCGAAAAAATGTGTGTATAGAATCATTCCTCAACATATTCGAGTCACGACTATCTCTTCCATCTCTTATAACCCTTCCAAGTTCCTTGTCCTCAAGAATGCACGAGTCTCTGGCAGACTGCCACCTCGTGAAACATTTGATATTTAATATCATGTGAAAGTACGCTGTCCAGTGGGTCTCGGGAGGACGTCTTCCCTTGCGTCGCCAACTGCGCTTTCGCCAATGGCTTATCCAGCGTCGCCATCTCTCTGGAGAGATTTGCTTCGAAGGATGATAGAGATTCTACTGTTTCAGATCGGGTTTTAGACATTCTTTTGTAGATCTAGAAAAAAAAGATTCTTCGCTTTATAGTTTAGGGACTGAAAATATGGGAGAAAAGTGGAAATATCAGATTTGTGTCGTACAGGCATATGAGACTAATTTTTATTTTAGGGTATGGTTCATTTATGGTACATTTATGTACAGTATTAAAATAATGAGTTTTTGATATATTTTTAATTACAAGTATTCCTTGAAATATTTTGTGTTTTCTGAGAAAGCCTTAAATTAAATATTCAAAAAATAAAACTCTTTAAAATGGCAAAAAGTGCATCTTTGAAAATTATTAAACTTTCTTACAATACACAATAATTTTATATAAGAATAAGAGATTCATAAATATTTGGATACCAAATTACAAATGCATGAGGAGAGATGTGATACGTTTACAAAATGGATATTCAATAAAATGTATTTAGTTTATTTTTAGAATAATTATTTAATATAATATTAACAATAAAGTTTTTTTTTCTTGTTTTTTATTTATAGAAATAAAAAAAAATTAAGGTAGCTGATTAAAATTTTTAATTAGTTAACTAGCATAGAAAAAATCATCATCTACTTATGTTTCATAATTTGAAATAATAATCTATACACATGATGTTATATAGTAAGATTGATATTAAATCATGTGCTTTTATTAGTACAAATGCATCTTTATTTTATGTGTTGTATTTTTAACACAACCGCTGTAATTTTATGTTTCAAAAAATTGATCCAATATTTCACAAATCATTTCTTCATTTATAAAGATCTAGCTAATTTTAGATTATTTTACGATGAGAGAAATATAAACATCTAATTTTAGTTCATTCGTTACATTTTATAAGCCCTTCTCAACCACATAATAGTATTTTCGTCCATACAAAGGAACCGGGGACTAGCAAAATGTCACTCTTGTAGGGAATGAATAACTTGATTTAACAGCATATATCAGTGACTGAACCACTTAGGAGGATACGAAGACCAATATGGATACCAAACATATCACCCGATATAACACCTGTACCTTCAAACCAATTTCTATCGATAAGGTTGGAGGAATTATTGAGTGTGTATTACCCTTCATTTGAATGTCCAAAATATCTAACCTAACAATATCCCCCCTCCCATATCTTTAACCCCTTAAGTACCGCAGGCGTGTATACATGTCCTGCTAAGCTGATGCCTTTAGTGCCCTGGAAGTGTATAATAATCTTTACAAAAGAGGACTTTTTGTATCGTCCCATGGCTTTGGAATACAATAACAAGACATCGACAGTGCTTCTAAAGAATTTACTTATTTCGGAGAGGAGGTGGGAAAAAGGGGAATTTGCTAGGAATTTCCAGGAATGATACAATTCATAGCTAAGCATTTTTTGCTTGTTTTTTGTTTTTTTTCGTGTCTATTTTTCATTTGGAGTCATTTTCACTTACCATGTGAAAAAGAAGTTTTTGTGTACGAGTGTGATACTAGTTTTTGTGTTCAACCATGTTTCAGGACATATCACCGAACTGATAAGTTATAATTTAAATTTATTATATTGTAACTCTAGAGCGGGGGTGGACAGACTTTTCTAGGGTGAGGGCTACTTCTAATTTTTTAAAGCTGTTGCGGTCCACCTAATGTCAGTGACGCACACAAGGAGGGGGGGATGGTCCGGAACCTCTCTCACAGCCCTTAATTATTATTTTATTATTTTTTTTTACCAATTGAATTTAATCCCATGTATACAGTACGTAAAACTTAATTAAGTATTTGTTATTAATACTTTTTTATTATTATTTAATGCTGAGTATTTATTTATAATAATCTATTTTTTACTTTCTTTCTTCCCAACAATCTACAAAATTAAAAAAAAAATATGTTTGGGAGCGTATTGTAGTATGATACACAAATGGTAGACTTTCGCCCCTCGCCCACGCGCCCCCCCCCCTTGAAAAACTCTTATGAGCACCGATGTTCAGTGTCGTATGTGTGTGAGGTAGGAAAAGGTCAACAATATTTGTTATAAATTAATAATAAATACGGATTTATGTACTTACTTTTACTTACAAGACAAAAATAAAAAAAAAAAATCGGACACTTTTAAAACTGCATTTAAAGCACAAAACGCAAAATACAAACATGATATTAATAGCCACAAATATAATATCAAATGATGGATTTATTATCAAACAATTCACACACAAAATGCACATAAAAAATAAAATATGTTTATCTAAAGTTAGTTTTTGTTGTTATAGTCACATTAGAGAAGACATATATACTTACATATATATATTTTGAATATTTCCGTATATAATTTCTAACTACTAAAATCTTCAGGCGGTCACCCCAAAATGTCTTGGCGGTCCACCGGTCGATCGCGATCAACTTAATGCCCACCCCGGCACTACAGAATAAATATTTTATGCTCTCATTTTATTATTTTATCATTTTCGTTTCTTTCTTTTTTAAAGGGAAAGTAAGCAATTTTTAGGTGGAAAAAAAGGCTTCTTTTCCCCCAATAAACCTCCTAACAACGCGTGGCTGTGAGACGAATGGTGGCCCTGGGGGAAGGGGTGAATTTCGTAACTTTTCCTAAGCAGTTAAGGGGTTAAAGAATATTCGAGCTATTTGCTGATACATTTAATTCTTGAGTTATCGGCACGTTAGGAAACGCCGCCTGTGAGAGAACTACATTTAATGTAACACGCCGTACTTGTCATCATGTACGTAGATTACTATAGCCGGGCTTCTGTCCTCAGTAAAATGCGCTATCAGCAGCGTCCAGTTGTTTGTAACAAGTATTGCGACTTAGCTGCTGTCCCCCGCCGGTCTATTCTCATTTTAATGATAATATACCAGCTTCCACTTCCGTGGAAACTGATAGATGGCCATTAGTGGACTCTCAAATAGCTAGTTATTCTTGAATAGCTCTCTTGTACGAGAAATGACGCTATTAACCCGGAATTTGAGAGCACACTAGTTACACTAAGGTCCTTTTCTATTTTCCTATTGATTCAAGATGGAAAAATGATACAAAATGTTCTCTACAATATTACCTTTTGGGCATATTAGTGCATAGCAGCAACTCGATATAATTCATCATGGCGTTGTTATCATCATGCGTTATCATTAGCATCATAGTACAAACGGGTTAATTATCAACATTAAACTCTTTTTCAAAGTCTATAAAATCATAATACGAGTAAACTATCACTTGGAATTAGTTATTTGTAGCATGCAGAGTATGTTGAGCAATAGCTTTCTAAGAAATACTGAGAAAACACAGTCAGCCTACTTTATATCCTTCCAACAACACCGCCATCGTATTTCTGCAAGTCCGTTCTTCCATGTTTGCGCCTTATCGGTTGGATTGGTTTTTCGTTCCACTCTACCTATACTCACCCAGCTGATTATTTATTTAAAACTAGTATTCACTCAATTAAAAATAAATATAAAATATTTATTTTATTTTTTATATTACTTTAAACTATATATCTGTGTGCCAGTGGTGCACACAGGGAGGGTGTCCTAGGGTTCCGGACCCCTCCCCCCAAAAAGCCCTTGATTTTTTTCCAGATTGATTATAATTTTAAATATAAAATACGTAAAATTTAATTAAATATTTGTTTTTAATGATTAATTTATTTAATTAATAGTAATTATTTATTCAATAATAAGTTTTTTACTGTCTTTTGTTCCCCCATATCGACAAAATCTAAAGGAGCATGATACAAGAATAGTGGACTTTCGACCCTGGGCGGCGGCGGGACCCCCTTGGAAAACTTCTGTGTGAGCTACTGCTGTGAGCACTTGAACCCTTACACATGTAATTGAAAATGCTGAAATAGTAAGTATAGCACACACTTTGGTACTAACAAAAACTAAACAATACATTTTTCCCGAAAAATATGTTGTTTACGCACTAAGATATTACTTGTATTATTTTTACATATAAAAGCAACGATTTAAAAAAAAAATCATTCGGATTCATTTATTGAATCAAAAAACAAATTATTTTTATAAAATAAAAGTAATATTAAAAATTGTGGTTCCTCATATACTGCTTTTCAGCTTCTCAAGATTTTTCTTTCATTTTATATCTTAAAATAACAAAAAACAATGCAGATTAGAAAGTGAGGTTTTTCTTTCGGATTTCTTCCCAAAAAATGCGTTACGATATCATTGCGAAAAAAACAATAAATTATTCATGTTAGCAGCAAAGCTTTGAAGTTACATTTTTACGAACATAAAAACATGCTTTACACATGTAGCCTTTTTCTAGTACCAGGCAAACATATTCATTTTTAAAACATCAATTTCTAGGAAACAAGTGCGAGAAAAGATTTCTTTGTAAAAAAAAAAGAAAACAAAGATATCTGGATATAAAGAATCTACGAAGTGTGTATATTGTTCTTACGAATTGTTTTTAAAGATTTACATTTGGTGACGTACATTAAGAAAGAAAATAAAATCTAAGAAATAATAAAATTGTTCTCGATAAATAATTCTTTCTGGAATTTAAGTATTTTCTTTTCTTTTATTTTTTCATTGGGTTGTGTTGATTTTTAGAGGATTTATTTTAATTACATTTTAAAATGAATGTGAGCTACAACTGTTAATCGTACTTCATTTTTTCTTCAAGATTACCGAAAAATAAATGTTACTTAAGCTTTATTCATTTAAGTAAAATACACATTTTTTTTTAAAATTTATTTAGCTATTCTGTACTACTAATGCATAGTGTTCGACGTAGCCTAGTAGTCAAAGTAGCGGACTCATTGCTGGCGTGTCATGAGTTCGAACTTAGTATCGCTGAAGACCCGCCGTGTAAAGGGGCTGATGCACGTTAAATGTGTCGAAGCTCGAACACTCTCCAGTTGTTGAGGTGGGGGATTTAGGAGAAGGGGTGCCAGCTCAAATGTTGTTCTAGTGCATTGACAATGGTGCAAAATTATGAGGCTTGTCGCCAATAGCCCTGGAGCAGTTTTATAGTGCAACATTAATATTTCTCACTCATTTATGCTTATGAAAAATATGTGTATATAATTAATTAAAATGTAATATTTCAGTGTATTTTAAGATAATTTTTTATTGAGGTAGCCATTAAAGTATTATCAAAAATTTTGAGATGTATAATAATAATACTAGACTTAAAATTATTTTATGTATTTTAAAAGAGATGTTAGTCCTCAGATGAGTGTATATCTCATGTCTAGATTTTGGGTTAAAATATTTGTGTACTACAGGACAGAAATTCAGAAATAATAAGTTATAATTTAACTATTCTGGCGGTATATGATAATTACTTTCGTAGTTATTTAGACAAAATACACAACTAATTAAAACTACTGGCAATTATTTAGTTCCTTGAGTTTGTATTTACAGTTTACACGCTCAAGTAATTAAAGTTCACTAGAACAAATGGAGATCTGGATTATGTATTTAACCAATTTCGTATACTAGTACCGTTATTCAACGGACATAGTAGAGCTTTGGAATCTAGTACTTAGCCTATGTATAAAGTTAGCCATTCATATAATCTCTTATATTTTTATAATACTGTTTATTACTAATTCGAGGAGTATATACATTTTGTTCTCTTAAAATTTTGTTAGAAAGGGACTTTTGGTTTTTTTGATTTTCTAACTTAGAATTTAATTGTTTTTGAGGAAATGTCAATTTTAATAAGCTTGTTATTTTAGTAAAAACATAAAAATATTAACCAAAAATTATAGGTATATAAGTGAATAAAAAAATTTTTGTATTCAGGCTAAAATCTCATATCTTTCCACTACACACAGATATAAGCCCACAATCAATAGAATATACTTAATGTTACCTCAAGTCATTACGCGGCTTACGATAACATTGGATTATCTGGTTTTGAATGGCTGTGGAGACCCGCTAAATATACCTTCACTACCGGAAAAATCACGTTCGCAAACAGCAGTGTGAAGCCAAGCAGAATAATGTAAACACAGCAGAACTAATAGAAGCGCCATATGGCAAGAATGAAGATTTAATAAAGCAGTTTAGAAATTTCGTTGAAGCTCATATAGTATTTTTGCCCTTATGAATTGAAGTTTCGTCATGTGTGTACATTTTTAAAATTTGCTTTATGGACATTATTTTGCTTAAAATATACTTAAAATCTATTTATACTGAGCTTACAGAACTGTATTAAAATGAACTCTTTTACATATTAAAAAATTGGCATCTGTCTAAATTTGCATTATGTAGAAAATTAGTAGCTTTTATTCGATAAACATGTAAAAATACATACTGTCTTTAATTTTATATTTCCGTTCCTTCTGCACGTTATATCTTAAGTACTTACAATAAAATACAATATTTATAGATTTTAAATTTTATTACTTGATTTGCTTTTTCAAAAGTGTTTTGGGTAATGTTGAATTATTATTATTATTAACTAATTTCATTAGTACTTCTGTAACCTATTAAAATAAGCAAGAGTGGTTTATATTAATTTTGGAGTTATATAAAGGAGTTTGCGACACCGAATGCAAGAAAGCACCAATTAAAGGCAAACTAAACAATTTGTGTAAATTTTCTACCATAATTAATAGTTTAGAAAAACGCTATAAATCAGTTTGCAGATATTAAAATTATAAGATATTATATTCTTAACTATAATGAATTACTAAGTGATAGAGATTACTTATAAAATAATTCTTTATTTACCCTGTAATAAGCAAGTTGATAGTCTTAGATTTATGTCAAGAAAAATAATTTAATAGACTAAGAGCAATTATAGCGTTATAAGAAGAACTGAATTAAGAATAAAGATCTCATACGCATCTCTCTAATCAATGGATCATGGCCTAAAATAACAAAGTTCGCTTCATTTGCCTACTCCAATTTTGCTCAATTTTCTCGAATTAGAAAAAATGGATAAACTGTGAAATTTCTCATAAATATATAAATATTAGTGAGAAGCTCTTAAGCTTAAAAATAAATAATACTTTTATTATAAGTAATTTATAATACATGAATCATTGTTCTCGCAATTACTGTATTCAAATAAGTTGCTGTGAGATATTAAAAAAAAGAAGGGGAAAAAAAGTCACCCAAAAATAACAAATAAATTGAAATTTAATTATCTTGATTGAAATATGAAGTTATTTACTATAAAAGGTGAAAAGACTAGTTAAAATATTCAGCTGTTCTAAAACAAATAACTAACACCTTTACTTCGACAAAATCTGATAACACTCCCACAATAACTAGAAATTAAGTTTTAAATTTTTGAAACAAAAGCCTTGGATGAATTTAATCCATTAAAAGAATTTTCCCTAAACCACATTTTTAAACTTTCCCATTATCTCTTCTGATAATTCCAAAACACTTCTGAAGTCCGTTTATTTGCTGACCACTCGTTGTCGCTCAATCTAAAAATGGGAGAACACCTATCGAATTAGCCTCTCACAAGTGTTTCCCTACATCAAGTTGTTAACGTCTTCCTGAGAGGCACTTAGATGACTCTCCCTCCCTCAATAAAGAGTGTGAGAGAACTTTAGAACAAAAAGAACCACCCAAAGCAAGGGGTCGAAAGGACGGCCCGTCGTACTGGCGCCTAGTAACGATCGGACCTCTGGAGAGGCCCTGTTCCAGTTAACTTGTTAATACGAGAACATTTAATGAATTCTTTTCGCAGCTGCAGGGATTGTCAGATAGTTAACATACTTTTAACATACTCAAATCTTAGAAAGATTTACCGTGATTCGTTGTTTAAAGAAGGGTTTAAATCAGAATGCTGAAAGAGTGTTTTTTTATAAAGAAAACAGAGTTGAGTGTTCAGTTTTTAAGGGAAAAAATACTGGCTGTGTGTGTGTGTTGATTTGAAGGGCATTTGCTAGCTTGGAAAGTATTGAATGCTGTGAAAACTTAAAAACGATTTATTAGCAGGTGGAAATTTTAGGAGTTTTAATCATGTTGATGTGAAATGAAAGAGTATGAAATCCGTTATTTTATAGAATAACTAGGTATTTCATGAAATAACTGAACATCCATTAAAGTATATAATTTTATTGAATTTGACGATTTAACTAGGTATTCTATAGAATAACGATTACTTGATCGTTAAAGTATGAAATACTGCACTCGCAATTTCTTTGAGCTGATTCTAGTCAGTTTCTTACAGCTGCTTTTCAATGACGTGTGTGTTAACCCTTCATTGCGAAGCTTTTAAATGTAGAATTTAGACAGTGTATTTATGTTAGCGTTTTACATTTTGGGTTAACAAATATTTTTTGAAACCTATATTTTCCAGCAATGACTTCCACAGAAAAGGTACTTCAATATGTAAAAATCAAGAGAGATTTAAATCTGTATTAAATAAACGTGAGACACAGATAACGTAATGCTCACGAAAAATTATTAATATTACATAGCAAAAAAAATGCTAAAACAGTACTGAAAAAGTACCACGTGACAATTCGCTACACATACATTATGATATCCTTCAAGTTCAAAGGGTAAAAGAGTTGATAGTGTGTACCAGTATCAGTTGCAAAACATATTCTTCGTTTGAGCCTTCTGCTTAACTAATGTGTGTAATATGAATAATAATGAACTATATTACCTGCTTTTCCTTATCAATTATCAGTAAACTATTTTTTTCGAGAGTTTTTAGCTATTTATGATCAATTAATTTATAAAATAACTTGCAAATAGTTTATTTTTCACTTTAATGGTCTACCATTAGTTTATTTCATAGAATAACTACGTAAAATAAGAACTATCCCATCTAATATATACTTAAACAGACTTGTCTAGTTATTTCATGAAATACTTAGCCATTGTATGAAATAACTGAATTATACACTTTTATGGTAACATATACATACATAATTCAAATTCAACCCTGAAGAATGTTAAACGGAATAAACTGGGATGAAAGTACACATAAATAAAAAGGAAGATAATTTTTTTCAATACTTAAATTTTATGTCAATTAAACTATTTTTATTCAAATATATTTTCATTCTTCTAGATTAGGTACTTGTATATTACTTTATAACTTTATCTTTTTATATTAGGCATTTTGAGTCGGTTTTAGGAATACATAGCGTAGAACTTTCTATAAAATAATTTAAATCTATATGATTGAAAATATGAATAATCAAAATGAAACTCTGTGAGAAGAATTATAGATTGTAAGGACATATGCACTCTTTTTATTGAAATTTCCGTATTATCTAAAATATTTTTAACTTATGCATTTTAAAATTACTATCTCAAATTGTGTGTTACATATTCTCTGAAAATATTTGTTCTTTTTCAGTTTGCACAAATCAACCTAGTATTGCGTAGAAAAGTATTCATATTTTTCTTTCACTTTTCAAAGAATGGCTTTTTGAGATTTATCTTAAAAACAAGTCTGTTACAAATGAAAAATCAATCAACCCAGTTTTCTTTCGCTTAGGATTTTTCACTTTACATCAATCATTGATAATAACGTAATAAGAAAATTGAAAAAATGTATTATATTATAAAATCTGAAACATGAAAAAATGCAGCAGTGACTGGATTAAATTAGAATAATATGATTTGTGTGCAGTAAATTAGGGGGAAAAAACAGTTATGTGTACACTACTTTTATCCAACTTAAATCCATTGCCTAGAAAAAACTTTATTTTCCCAACAGGTAATATGAAAACTAAAATCCATGAGAATTGTTTAAAAACTATATAATTTTTCATCGTACATAGAACTAAAATAATAATACAACACAATTTGTGTGTACTGCAATATAACTACTTACATTGACATTTTGATCACTATTTTGAAAATTATCATTGCATTTATACTTTATTGAAATTTTAATTTGATGATTGTGCTCGCAAAAGTATGTTATTTGTTTCTCGTGTCTTTTAACCAGTTCAGGACCATGATCACATATATGTGGTCAATTCAGTGAACACAGTATTATATGTGAGGTTGCATTTTTACCGTTCTGAGGTCCGTAATCACACCGGTTTGATTTAAATTTGGAACGTATGCATTTTTTTTAAAGATTATAAACTATAAATTTCGGCGTATTTTATTACAACTTTGATTTTATATGAATTTTTAAATGGAATTAAGCTTAACGGAAAAATCACCCGTACCTGAACGAGTTAATACTAGTTAGATTTGTGGTCCTGCTTCAAATGTTACTCTGCATTAAATTGAGTATTTCTCTTTTTTTTCTGTTTTTTTCAATGAAGTTACACTTGCATTGCTTGAACAATGTGAGTATTTTTTTAATTATTATATTCATATTTGTTTGAAAAGTAGAATCATTCTTGAAAAGACATAAAATGAGAAAATGCTCATTAAAATGTTACTCTTTTTTTTCGAAAAAGCATAATAATATGATTAGAATATCAAAGGCTAGAATAAATTAAATTTATACGTGTTACTTCATTCTTAATTAAAACCAAATGAAAAGGGAAAACAACAACAAGAATAAAAAAAAAAAAAAAATAAAACAAAAACATACGGATAAAGTTGGGGAAAACCTGGATTGAAAATGTGATTACAAATAACACAATCTTTGAAGTATAATAATATAAGTGAAATTGAGTTTAAAATTTGTAATATATAAATATATGAGTTAGTGTACAAAAGTTCCAGAATTATGAAATACTACTCATATGTATGTACGAAAAATATTTTTTTTTTTTATTTTAGAAAATATATTGGAATTATATTAGAAAAAGAACTATTAAAAAAAATTAAGCAAGCGCACATAACACAATTTATTTTTTTAAAAAAAAATGTTTTTACACATTTCAGAAATCTCATTTCATTGTATCATTTGCCATTATTATTTTCGTTGGAAAATATTTTGTGAAATATGAATGTCTTACATAGTTTACCAGTGGGTTGATAATGAGTACCGAAGCTGGCTTGGGAACTTAACACTGGAGGTTTTTTCGTCTGACTAACCACCTGATCAGGACATCTGCTCATACACTTCAGGGCTCCAGGTCACGTATACTGATATGAGCACAGTAGGCTTCGGCTCTCATAGGCTGGTGCACCACTGAGCTAAGTTATATAGTTAACAATAAAACAAATCGTTTAATGTTAGATTTATTTTTATCTTTAAAACTTTGAAAGGAATTAGCATTTATAATTTTCATTCGAAGTGATAAACAAAATTTTAAGAGTATGATTTTTTAAAACCATTGCAATTATGTTTCATTAAATTTTGTAAGCAAAATAATTTTTGTTAATTTTAAGTATACGTACTATGTATTAAAAAATTAATCATAATATCTTAACTAAAATGATTTTATCAAAAATGTTACATGAACAGCAATTGCATTTTTGTTCCATTTTCTATGAACTGAAATGAATGTCTTTCTATTGCTACATTGGAAAAAATTATTCAGTTTTAAATCTATACATATATATTATTCAACCTTCAGCGCTTGCCGAATCATTTTGATTTTTTTAGCAATAGTTTTGGATATCGTATGGAAACTGTTGAGAGAAATAGAGAAATAGTTAGTGTACAAAATATTTTTTTACGAACGATTTTAAGAACTATTGATAAAGCAAACTTCAAATATTTGAGTTGAAAGGTCAAAATAAAAGAAAAAAAGTATCAAAATAGAATACAATGCTTAAGTTCGATGTTTGTACTTTTTGAGTTGCCAACTGTCAATATTTGTGTATTCTTTAAAAAAAAAAAAAGTTCCACTTCATTTTCGTTATTTCTCTGGGGATAGCAAGCGTATTTTATTATTTTTAGAATTCTATTATCGCTTTCACGAATGAAACTCGTTCGCTTTAAATGGTTGTTCAAGTTCATTTTTATTACAGCAGTATTTCATTGAATACTTTGGAGCAGCGGTCGCCAAACTTTTTGACCTCACGGACCACGAAGTTCGTAATTTAAATCCCGCGGACCACTAACATGATTTTTTAAGTGTTAAATATATTTATAAAAAAAAAATTGTGATGTAAGAACACATAAAATATAAGTGAATATAATGAAACTATTGTAACCAAATCAGGAAAGCTTTATTAATAAACCACAATAAAATAAACAAAATAAACAAAAGCGTTAGAAACAAACCAATTAAAAATGGTTTAAGTATATCAAATTTTTAGCAATATACACTCCTAGTGTGATGGATGTTCCTGCTTATTTGAAATAAAATTATGGTTATTTGGATCTAATGTGGTTGCTACAAGACGGGGAACTGCATTTATTTCAAGCTGAGATTGAATATATATTGAATATACCTTATACTGAACTCAATACGTTCTTAAGCCCACTTATAAATGCTTCAACTGATGAATATATGTGACATACAGGAGAGGGAAACATTAGAAAAAGGCGAAACGAGACGAGACAAAACATGCAGCTAAAACAATGAAGCTACAGCAATACGACTTATTGACCATGGCGTTATTCTATGAAGTAGCGTTTTTATAACTTTTCACGTATTGTTATGAACTGAATAATGTTTCAATGCATTTTTTAAAACATAACTTAACTTGATGAGTAAGTATATTCCAAATTTTTCTGGGGACCAGCGAAATTTTCTCACGGACCACTACTTTGGCGACCTCTGCTTTGGAGCATAGTTTGTTTTGTATTAACAGCTCAACTTTGATATTTTTAAAACATTAAATATATTCCTTTCTGTGCTTTCCATTGGATTTCTGTATATTTTTTGGCAAAGAAAATCATAATAACATTTTTTTTTAACTTAAAATAAGACATAACACTAATAATAGTAGTTAAATTTATTAGTGCCAAACAGTCACTATTAACTAAATATTTATTGTTTAATTTTAATTTTCCCAAATCGGAGGCAATATAGAAGTTATGTCTAAAAGTAAAATATTTTAGGATTTTTTTTCATATCATGTTTCATAAAAGAAACATTATTTTAAATACGGAAAATTGATTTACAGATAACGCTTGTATTTCTTGTTATAAAATGTCTTTAAAATCATAAAAATAGATGCAAAGTATGCCCATCCATTTAATAAATTTTATAAATGCTTTAAACTAAATGGTATTAAAAAGAATTAGTTTCATTAGAAAACGACACACAGAAAACAAGTAAATTTCTACGATCAGTTTGATTTCAGACATTTTCAATTCACAAAAAGTAAATTTTTCTTTCAAATATATTTAAAATAAGAAGTTAAAATATACGCTTAAGCTGACATTATTTGAAATAGTATGGAGCCTTGGGAGAAATTTTATCTTCGCTTTAATTCAAATAATCTTATTTTTAGTATAAAATTTTACTGTATTTGATAGCGTAAAATGTACGATGAATTACTTGCAATAGTTACTTATAAATAATAGTGGCAGTATGATCGTTGTGTGTAACTCAAAGAAATATAGGCTAAAAAATTAACGCCAAGTTTTATTAGGCGTACCATTGGATAAATATTGAGGCAATGCGCATAGAATACCGAAAAAGAATATCTTTATTAGATTAAATTATGGAAAAAGGTTATTTTTGAAATGTTATTAAAATAAATTCTCTTTTCCGAAACGAGTAGAAATATTACATAGAACATTCCAAATGGAAGTAATATAAATTTCCTTTTACACTTAATCCATTTCTCGTGATACACATTATCTTAGAAAGAGAAACAGACATAAACTGAAAGAAAGCATCCTTTTTTAGAAAAAAAGGAATGCTTATTTTAAATTAAATCGAGAAACATTTTAAAGATACGGAGCATAAGCCTGTATGATTCCTTACATTACTCGGACTTGTTAAAGTTTTAAAATAAATGGGATGTCGTTGAAACTAAAGGAAGTACTTTCTTACAGGCAATTCTACTTTGCAAAATCTGTAGTAAATTCTGAGCGTTAAAGCAACAAGGGAGATGTTTGTGACCATTACGACGACAACGCATTCATTTCCTAGTTTTTTCTTAGAAAATATCTTTCCTGATCAAAAGAGGGAGAAAAAAAAAGGAAAATGGAAACATTTTATTCGAGCACTTTTAAGATTTTTTTGTTTCTTTCCCTCCAGATGTTTCATCTCGTGAGATGCTCTGCATGTGGTTTTAAAAATTCTCAATTAAAGCAGGATGATTTAGGAGTAGTGAAGTAAGTTCCAAGGAATTGTGCAGTTTGATAAGGCGTTCCTCCTCGGAGTGATAAGGATAAAATGAGAATACAAATGATGATCCTTAAATAAGTAATATAAATGTAAACTGTACAGTTATGTTGGAAACAAAAAAAAATATGCTTAGAAAATTTTCTGTAGCATTTATGTCGCATTAAATAATGGGGAAAAGAACAAAAAGATTTCCTAAGAGCGTTTTTATAACACAGATCTTTATTGCTTAACAGGGACTTAAATTATTTTATCTGGAAATTATCTCTTTTATAATTCACATTTATCGTCTTAAATTAAAAAAGAAAGTTTTAAAAAGTTCAGAAAATAACAGATATACTTTTTTTCTTTTTTCATTTGTAATGAAATGTGTAAAAAATGAAGCACTTTGCAGGAGAAGGTTCGAGCGTTTGAAAAAAAAAAGAAAAAAGAAAAAGGAAATGAAGGCCTTACATAATTTAATAATTTGAAAAGTAATTTTTTAGATTAACTCTTTAGAATACTCTTATTTAAATAGCTTAAGGAATTACCTTAGACAATATTAATTTATTTTCTTCTCGTGGCAATTTAGATTTATTCCTAAATGAATTGTTAATTAAGTTTCAAAGATTATGTAAAGAAATTGTAAGAATAATATTTCTATTGTATAGTAAAGGAACTTACATTTTTAAGTAAACTTTTTATGCTTTAACTGAATTATTTTCTGTGTAATTAAACGTTTAAATATCCACATCTGGTTTAGTTTACTTTTAAATGCATTATTAAACAACCATTTAAAGTTCACATAAAAGATTTGTAATATAAAATGAATTTGATAAGATAATCATAACAGGCTTTTTAATAGAAAATTTCCCCCCCACACACGCATGGATAGATTTATATATATTTTATATACTTAAGGATAACTGCTCAATTTAAGACGAAATATTTGTATGATTTGATATCAAGGTATTTTTAAATAGTTCTAAATGTGATGCGCTTTACTTTATTTTTCGAAGAAATAATATTATTTTAGATAGATGAAAACATTTAGTTAAATTCACTCGTGAATTCTTAATTAAAAAAAATGATAGATGGACCTCATAGCTTGTTGAACTTATGAACTATGACTTTCGGATTCAATTGCATCAACGTTTTAATCCAGAATCTGTTTTCTAATTAGTTACTCTGTTCGTTCTGTATTTATAAAGCTGTTATAGGGAATATTGACAATCTTGCTTAGATCTTGACAATGGGAAATGCGTATAGCTTTAGTGTAATCATTGAAATCAGAAATCAAGTACTTTACAGAAATTAACCTTAAATATTTTTTGATGAGAAATGCGTGTTTACTCGAGGTTAACGTATACTCGACTAGGGCCGGCTCTAGTAGTTTCGCAGCCCGGACAAAAATAGAAAATGCCGCTCTTCTCTCTAAAGCAAAAATTTATAATTAAAAAAGATGAATTGTTCACATATAGATATACACATATAGAATAATTTTTACGAATGAAAAGGGAGCATAACAATTATATACATTATTTTTTAAATATTAAAAAATATAAAATAATTTTAAATTAAGAACATAATTACCTGTTATTACCTGAAAGGAGTAAAACGTAAGACAAGGAATCACCCATTTCAGCAGGCTAATTTCTTCGAAAATAAGTCTACTGATGGTGCGATCACAAGCATTTATTTTAACTTATAACTACAATCGAGACTAAAATAAATCATCTCATGTGGCTCTCTATCTAACAAAAACTCTAATTACTCCTGTCCCCTTTTGGATAACTGAAACCGGACACCGTATGGGTGAAAGGAATGTTCGTTGTGACCCCACAAAGGGCTGGGAAGAAAGTTACTAGTGAAAGATATGTAAACACATATCCAATTTCATGATTTAACATGTACTCTCCCCTCAAACCCTTCAAGTTTCAACAGAACAGAAAACTGGCATCAAACATACATAGTACAAAATAAGGGAATAAGTTACGTTAAATAAAATAACAAACTCTCACCCAATAATATTTCAGAAAATGTATAAAAAATTTTGTACCAAATATATATATATATATATATCAAATTGGATCCGAATGCCGCCCTTAAAAATTTGACGCCCTGGACAGGGGCCCGGTTTGTCCGGCCCCAAACCGCCCCTGCTCGAGGTTTTGTAAGTAAAAATAGTTATTCCCAAATAAAAGTTTTAAGAAATACATATTCAATATAAATTTTCGCTGAAAAGAAAAATCAGACTGTTTTTTTTCTTTCTTTCTGTTGGATACTTGGATAGTGGAGTTATCTCCAATCACTTATACGATGGAGATGTGTGTGGGGGGGGGG
>BMAV01019777.1:33229-55345 GCA_019973955.1 Trichonephila inaurata madagascariensis | reverse complement strand
ATGAATTCATGAAACGAAACACTGTGTATCATTTGTTTAAAAATATTATGCCATATTGAATAACTCAAGGACAAGTAGCTTCAGAAGAAAAAAAATTCTAAATGTAGTTTAAAAAAAATGTTATTTAAAGTCCTTATCGCATTTTGATTTTAAAACGTATCCATACAAATATTTCTAGGAAGATTTTAATACTTTCCAGTTCCCAGAGGAAAATGATAAATACTTCGCGTCATTGTAAAATTCGGAAAAAAAATGCATATATACATATAAATAAGCTTAATCTTAACATCTGATTTTCAACCCGAATTCTCCAATCGTTGTCTAGTCGTTGGTTCGAGTCCTTATGCCACTGAATATCCACCGAGAGGAGGCGAAGAAGGAGTTTCAGCTCTGGTGTTTGTCCTTGAAACTTCCCTTATTTATTCCTACTATTAGCTCGCACTGTCTATATATTTATTTATTTATTTATATCTTTGTATATTTATTTATTTACCTTGGTGGAATTTTCAATCGTTAATAAAATACATTTTAAAGCGCTGAATTGAGCTGAAATTTTATATACAGGATCATTTTGGATGACAATACAATAATTTAATTATAATTAATAAAAATTAATTGATTAAAATTAATTATTTAAGGAATTACAAATACAGCCACGTTGGCGACTTAACGGTGGTGACTTGTGTCAAAACTTGAAAAGGTTTTTTTCTCACGTCTTAAAGCATTCAGTTTACTGAAATTAAAAGGACAATACGATACTTCAATGATAATGAAAAAAAACTAATTACAATTTAATGTTGTGATTCTGTCCTATGTATATACATATTTATATTAATTGTAACTATTTAATAAAAAATAGCTAAAATAAAATTTTTCTTTGTTGATCTAAGTAGGAATTGACTTAAAAACTTTTTTTTTATATTACTTGATTTTAAACTAACATCATGTATTAGGATTGCTTTAACCATCTGAGACTAAACCTTTTTAGATGACACTGCATTGTTATTCTTATGGGATCATAACAAGTTGAGACAGAGTATATTCACAGGACTCTCTCTCTAAAACAGCGTCTCTCAAATTGTGCGCACGCTACCTTAGGGGGAGGGCATGATAATCGTACCAGAAGGTGTGCGATCATATCGAAGTCTAAAATAAAGGATTATTTAAAAAAAATATATTAATTTACTGAAAGAAAGCAAAATAATAATAATAATAATAACAAATATGAATTGATTTATCAATGGGTTTGTGATATACAAAATTTATTGCAAAATTTATTACTTATCTTAATAATTTGTATGGTCTATAATTAAAAACGTATTGTAGCTGTAGCATCAAAGTACATTATTATTGAATTATATTCATTATTATTGCATGAAAGGGGGCATGACGAAAATTCTGATTGAAAATTGGGTCTCAAATATTGAAAGTTTGAGAAGCACCGCTTTGAAGCAAAACAACTTTTCAATCGATTGTGTAATCTTTTTATTTCTCGTGCGATATAAGGTGATTTCACTCAAAAATTGTGTGGTTACATCACATGTCTTCTTTCCCATTCAAATCATTCTCGTCGCCAGTGTCCCCTCTAGGTCAATAACTTCACACTTCCTGTGTGTGTGTGTGTGGGGGGGGGGGCCTGACCATTGGAATTTTCCGATTTGGAATGGAAAGTAAGTCAGGAGAAAAAAAGTAACCTTCCACTTGTTATGTGGTCAGGCATCTATTTCCTGAATTTGGGTTTTTATCTGATTTTTAGACTCATTCTTTTATTTTTCTTAACTAACTGTGCATTTGCTGGAATTTTTTTTCTTAATTTCTTTCCCTGTATGTGTAAATATTGTACTTTTGTAATTGTTTTATTCTAGTGCACTTTTTGGTACTGTGTAAATCTAGCTATAGCATGTTAATTCTTCTTTGTTATTTGATTGAACTTTTGAAAATACTTCTAAGTTATCTAATTTTACATTT
Organism: Trichonephila inaurata madagascariensis; assembly: GCA_019973955.1. NCBI lineage: Eukaryota > Metazoa > Arthropoda > Arachnida > Araneae > Nephilidae > Trichonephila > Trichonephila inaurata. The sequence goes on along the minus strand of BMAV01019777.1, from coordinate 53,377 downwards.
TTTTGTGTACTGTTGTAAGAAAAATGTAAGAGATAAAAATTGTGTTCAAGAAAGGTTGAATACGAGGTTGGTTGCTTTCACAAGAGACCAGTTTATGCATCTAATTATTTAGGGGCGAACTTTGTCCCTGTGAGCATTCCGCTATTAGCCCTCGTGTTGCTTCAGAAAGAGACAAAAAAAAAAAAAAAAAAAAATTTAAAACTTTCTAGAGCAGCATCTACTATTTTGCGTTAGACGAATATTTTGGTTGTGGTAGTCTAGTGGTTATGCTCACGAACTCTTGGCCTGAGTGCAGCGGGCTCAATTTCTGGTGCCACCGAGTAGAAGAGCTCAATGTACGTGAAATTTGTAGAAGCTGAAACTCCTCCTGTTGGTGTGGTTGTTAGGAGAGGAGGTTTCAGCTCAGGTGTCATCCTCTTCACTAGATCTAGGTTCCAATTTACGAGGTCCGTAGCCAAAAAAACCCTGTGTTGCTTTACAGAGCAACACACGTTAATGTGTCCTTTTGTCTTGAAAAATGTTTTTTGTTGTATATTTTTTCTGGATTCAGATGTTCGTTTAACGTGAATTATGAAGTTCATAAATTTATGCTATCGAGAGGGGTACTCAACCATTTTTCCCGTTGGGCTACATACATATGGCAGATATTATACGCCGACCGCAACATAAGAATTTTAGGAAGTGGGACACTATAAGTCCAAAGCAACATTGGATCAAAACATTAAAACTCATCTTTTTGGATTTTATTTTAATATTATATTAAACTTTCTATCAAGCGCACAAACAAAAATATTACTTTTATGCATTTTTTACTGAATTATTGGGTAGTTCTGATTTCATTTCATCCATTACCTAACCCTTATTTACATCCTACTGTCAAAAAAAAAAGGATATTGATAGCAAAATTGATAGATTTGATTGTTTGATAGGTAGAATTCCCCTCTCAAGCTTTAGTGCAGTGTACCTAAATAATTGAATTTATTTAAGCAAAAGGTCATGACCGGGCCACTCAGAAACTGTCGATGGGCCGCAGGTTGAGTATCACTGCTATGGAGGGTTATGAGATCGATGCGTTACAAGTCTTCCTACTTACTCTCTCAAACGTAAGAATATGATTTTTAACTATCACACTTTTCACGGATTTAAAGTTATGGAACCACAAAAATTATTTATATACTTCATTAAAATGAATTACATATATCTAAATCTTTCGTCTTAACCAGATTCATGAAGCCAAAATTTATGGCAATAATAAATTCGATTTCTCGAAAATGTTCTTTTAGTTCTTTTGCCAAATTACACATATTTTTTCTTCACATATGCGCCATTCATCACTTTTTGTCCACTAAATGAAAAAACCCGGAACAAGCTCCAGTAAGTAAAACTAACACAAGGTAAAATTTATGTTATTCAGAAGAAATATAACAGCTTTCCTATAACGAAATAAATCACAGTTTCTTTCTAAGGTGCACAATAGATTATTATTACCAGAAAAACTACTCTTAACTATTTAAAGGAATGAGATTTCTGACGACTTTCTTTCAACCTGAATTCCACTCATTTATTATTGACTCAATGTATAGGAAGCGATAATACCGGGTTAGATAAAATGGTCGAAACTTCGCCGAACGTCTCCACGTTGACAGTCACATAAAGGAGGCTATATCTTTGAAAATAACAGATGCGGGCCATTCATGTAAAAGGGGAATTCCCTTCTCTTTTATCAACGTGAATCGTCGCCAAAACCCGTAATTTTGGTGAATTGTGGACTATGCGATTAACTTTAAGACCGCATCAATCCACTGAAGCTGGGATATTTGTAACATTTCTCTCCTTTCAAGCTCAATTCGCAACTTGTCTTGTAACATTGACGAAGTTCATTGCGGATATGCACTAGAATCTGAGTTATAAGTAATGTATATTCTAGATTGCTTTTAGAGACATTCAAAGAATTGTGTTGAAAAAATATGAATGTATAACTGCAGTTTTCAAGAATTTGGATTAAAATAAAAAGTTTAAATATTATGAAAAAGTGGGAATATTAATTCGAAGAGAGAGATTCATAGATTATGACTATTTTTTAGCCATTTTTATAGAATAATGTAACTTATAAATAAAAATCTTAACAATTTGATTTGAACTTATTTTGCGTTACTTTCTGAAGCAATATGAGGGAAATTGGCAACGGACCTCTTAATTTTGAACAATGCTCAAATAATGAGAATGACACCTTAGCTTACACATCATCTCCAGATTTTCACATCGTCAAATGACTGAGGTTGAATATTACGAGGAACGTGGCCAATAGTCCCATGGACGATGTTATTATAACCCTCACTTAATCACACACAAAATTCCACAACAGGCCAATGGGGAGGGGACTTTGAGACACGACAGATTAATGCGCAACGAACCCTTTACCAGTTGGGTTTTCAGTGTTTGAGTGTTGTATTTACGTCACAATATATAAAGCTGCACAATGCTATTGGTGATGATCCTCGCCTTTTTTAAATGATGACTAAGTAACGAGGACAACACCTGAGCTGGCACTCTCCCCTATCCTAATTCCCACTCAACACCAACGGGAGAACTTGTGATCCTTGACGTATAAAACGCCCATCAGCCCCTTCTGCATGGAGGGTATTCAGCTGAACCAGACTTGAACTCATGCCACTCCACCCAGAATAACCTTGACCACATCGGGTTTTCGGAAGCACGTGGTTTTGAAATAGCGATTCAATAACTCTAGGTGTCCACGGTAGCCTAGTGGTCAAGGTCAAGGGCACGGGATCACAGCTGGCGTGTCAGGAGATCGAGCCTAGTACTGTAAGACTCGCAGTGAAGAGTGGACCGATGCGCGTTAAATATGTCATGGCTCAAACTACCTCTCGTTTGTGTGGTGTGGAAGTTAGGAGATTTGGGTTGTCAGCTCAGGTGTCATCTTTGTCACTTGACCATCGTTCAAAAATACGAAGTCCGTCGCAGAAAGCCCTCGTGTAGCTGAATTGGGTGACGTTAATAGGCACTCACTTATTGAACAACTCCTGCGAATTCACACGATTTCACAACCAAGTCCAGTCGGCTAACGTGGCCACAGAAATAATTAGCAGCTTTTGAACTTTTAATAAAATATTGATGTGATTGTTTTTTTGATATTTTTAAAGATTTTTTTTTGAACAAAACAAAAGATATAGACAAACACTGCATACAGCAAAAGTAGAATTCTTAAGTATTATAAAACGCATGTATATATAATATTGAAGAAGAATATATCACAACTCAATAGTATGATATGACACTAGAGTAAAAATTTTGATTTATTTGAATATAAACAAAATAAAAATCATTTAAAAATAAAATTTCTGCTCTTGTTTAAAAATCCTTATAATGTTATTATATGCTTTTATTGGATTTTATTTGGATTTTCTTTTTAAAAGGACATAAAAAATAAAATTTATGTAAAGTATTGTATTTTTCTTCGGAACATTTTTTAATACCTTTGGACTTCATAGTTTCCCACCAGATTTTTTATTTTTATATAACAATACAAGAAAAAAAATATTTAAAATAATCATGTCTCATTGTTAGAAAAAAACGTTCCTTTCAGAAAATTATATTAAAAAAAAATGGTCTACACTTTATTTTATAGATAGTTTACTTAAATCTCTTACTTTTCTTAAAAAAATTACCATCGAACGTGATTTACGTTAATGTGCAAACATTCTCTACAATACGTTCAAAATTTTGCAAAGAACGTCTGAATCTAAAAAGTTATCCTAACAATAACATGTAATGCATGCGATAGCACAAAAAAACAGGAAACATTGCAGAATCTCGCGATAACAATCTACCATTTTGATGCCCATCCTTTGTAGGTAACGCATATCTACTCTTTGATGGCGTAGCATGATGTTCAAAGAAAGTTGTCCTCGTTGGTTACCATAATGGACATGCTATACCATCTTATTTTACCCATTTACTCCTTACTTGACACTCATACTTTATATGATACAGCCTTATCATTTTTGGCTGCAGTTTTGGAAATACGAGTAGTGGCATAAATAGAAGAATACCAACTCTAGAGCACTGGACTACGGCTTGGAACATTTTCCAAAAAACATTATTATTCGCAGGCTATTTTGACAGCATAATCATTCTACAGAATGTGTTTTTTTGTGACGTAAATCCGAATGTTTCTTTCATAGCCTCTCGTAGCTCCATGAAATCGTAAAGATGGACATCCATATTTATTATTACATTATTCGGAATAAAAGAGAATACAAAACGATGAGGAAAGTTGAAACGAGCCAAACAGACTTTTGTTTCGGTCTGGATCTATGTGTTTACTTATTTCGCGTTGGAAGTATCGGATATCGACATTTTTCTTTCTTTCTCTTGCTAGAAAGCAAAATGTTTCCTTGCGTGTATGTGGTTCAAAGCAAATTTATGCCATTCAAATTTGCAACATTTCTAGATTTGAAGATTTATAGAGAGGCTATATACAAAAAGAGAAAATAAAGATATGTATTTCTTTGTGTTATTTTTTAAATTTAAATCGCCGTTTTTAGTAACACCGTGTAAAAATATCTTTAAGATATCTGACTACTTGCAATAACTTTTTTTTAAGAAATGGAGATATGGAGATTTTTTTTTGTGCTTTTTAGATTTATTTAGTAGATTTTAAGAAAAAAAATGGCTTCAATTAAGAAGAGAAAAATAAAATATTACTACTAAAATGGAAAAAAAAATGGGTAAAAATTTACAAAAAACTACATAAACAGGGCCCACTCTGTACAAATAGTAAATGAAAAAACTCTTAATTTTTAAATTTTGATGTATTACTTTGCTATTTCTTTTTGAAATGACCTTCAAGATACGAGAAATTTTATTTTTGCAAAACCTAGAGCACTTTATCTTAGTGATTATATGAAATTGCTTAAAAACATAGTGTTTATATTCACATTAAGTGCTGTAAATTTTGTAATGAAACAGACATTGATAAATCTGAAAGTTAAAATAATTCTATTGTTATACAGAAAATACACAAAAAATTCAGCAAATTATTTTAAAAACTTTTTGAGCAATCACTGTCTTTATTTGAGCTTTTCGAAAAAGACACATTTCGAGTAAAATGCATTTTAAAGTTTGACATCTTTTGAAAATTTATGCAATCGGCTTTTACTAGAACATTAGAAGTTTTTGTTTAAGTGAATGAAAAATATAACACTTGGTATTTTCATAAAGCTTATAAGATGACCTATTAAATAAAATCATAAAAAAATTAACAATTTAAAAAAAAAAATCATGATTGTAGGGTAGTCGGATACGTTAAAGAAGTATCAAAATTAAACAGTCGAATAATTACATGTATTTTATATCTACGAGAGTGGTCTGAGTAATTTCCGACCTAACAAAGATTAAAGACATTTTTTCTGAAATAGTTTTTTATTTTTTTTTTTGTTTTTCAACGTAATCAATCTCCTTGTAACTCTACACACTTCTCCCAGCGATTCTCCCATCTCTGTACCCCTTCCAAATAGTACTCGCGTTTTTCTCTGCAACGTAATTGTTCACGAAGGTGATTGCCTATGCATTTGACAGAAATATCTGTCCTCCGAGCACAATTTTTAGATGAGGGAACAAAAAGAACTCGCTTGGGGTAGATCTGGTGAGTAAGGCGGATGGTCAAGCAATTCAAACCGTAATTCGTGGATTTTCGTCAAGGCAACCGCTGAGGTGTGAGACGGTGCATTGTCTTGGTGAAACAGGAGTTTCTTTTTCTGAAAATATGGTCATTTTTCCGCAAGTTCTGCCTTTAATTTTTCAAGTAATGATGCGTAGTATGCTCCTGTGATGGTTTTTCCTTTTTGAAGATAATTGCTTAAAATAACTTCATGACTATCACAAAAAACAGTCTCCATCAGTTTCCCAGCTGGAAAAACAGTTTTTGCTTTTTTGGAGCCGGTTTCCCCTTTACAGTCCATTGTTTGGAATGTATTTTTGTTTCTGGCGTATAATGGTGTATCCAAGTTTCAACTATAGTAATTAATCGGTCCCAAAACTCGGATTTATTGAGCATAAATTGCGCCAACAGAGCGTGGGAAATGTTCGTTCCAATACGTTTTTGGTCTAACGCGAGCAAACTCGGCACACAACGAGCGGACAACTTTCTCATGCCTAAATGTTGATTTAATATGTGACAAACACATTCTTTTGACATTTCAATAACCTCTGTTATCTCACTTACTTTAATTTGGTGGTTACTAACACCATTTGGTGAACTTTGGCAATGTTTTCGTCAGTAGTTGCAGTATTTGGACGTCCTGAACGTATCCCAAGCTCTTACGGCCACGTTTAAATTCAGTTGCCCAAAATTTCACTGTGGTAACTGATGGTGCAGAGTCCTCATACACAGAATAATATTCATCTTTGATTTGCGTAGGCTTATTAATTTTCAAAAACAAATATTTAATGACAGCTCGATATTCGATTTTGTCGATTTTCACAAAAACATTCACACCAACTCACTCAAACGACTGTTGCATAACAAGTGCACGTCTAAAATAGCTGAAAATTTGGTGAGTAACTATCAACAGATGAACAACGGAATTCACTAGCTTTTATTGACAAGTGCTGACATCTTCCCGTTGAGGTCGGAAACTTTTCTGACCACACTCGTATATATATATTACTTTTAGCATTTGTATTATAATGTAAGCAAAAATAAGTATATTATTAGTGTAACTCCCATAAATGTAGTATTTAGAAAAATAAACTTATACTGTTCGAATTAATTGGGACAAACATATTTTTTCTTCTCTGAGGTGGTAGGTAAACACCAGTGATGTCCCGAACTGCCACAGATCGGATATATTTACCTATAGGTAGTGTGACAGATCGACTTCCAATATAATTTACTCATTGACTGGTTTCAGTGTATCAGTAACACAGTTGTGGGCATTTCAGTTCGGGGCAGCTGGTGGTTATAAACTTTCATTCCGTGTAACACACGTACTGCTTTTGCTTGTTCAAAGATGAATATTACTCCGAGGAAGCTTTCTAAAATAATCGTTCTCAACAAACACACTTCTATGACTGTGAGAGATGGGCTGTGTGGGCAAATCAAGTGTTTCAAGGATTTTAAGAACATTTCAAGATTCCGGAACATTCTCTCTGAAAAGAAAAGGATACAGTGGACCGAAGCGATATACCACTCCAAGAACTGTTTATATAGGAGAAGAGCACCTCATTCACATTCACCACGAGATATCTGCTAGTGTTAGAACTACAACTATGAAATTTATAAGCATGAATCTTTTGTTTTGTAGAGATCTGCAAAGAGCGGGTTTTGCAGAAATCAACTCCTAGTGTGTTTGCAAGTGGTTCGAAGGTTTTTGAAATAAACATTCCCGTGTGTGTGTTAGAACAACTAGACCTACATACTTGAAATTTAGCTAGCATGTTTCAGTTGTAGAGTAGAGATCTGCTAAGAAAGGGTTTTATGAAAATCGACTCTCAAGAGGCATTACGGTGGCATTTTATATAAAAAATTACCGTTTCTGAACTATTAATCTAAAAACATGTAATTTCGTAAGCAGGGTTCTTCCACTGATTAGGAATCTTCTAAGAACGGATTCTAACTAAATTGTCAATAAGGTCAAAAAAGCAAATATGTTGAGAAATTCCCGTTTTTGAACTATTAGAGTTAAAGACCTAAAATTTGGTAAACATATTTCTTTCGTTGAGTAAAATATCCTGTACAAACGGGTATCGCTTGAATCTATTCCTATGAGGGTTTGCGGGGGTGAAAAAATCTTGACTTCAGTTTTAGAAGTTCGGGACTAGTTCACTTCTGAATCAAGAGTTGAGGGCTATGATAATATTTTTCGATACCATTGAAAGTTTAATAATAGGATTTAGATATTAATAGCTTAAAAAATTATATAGGAGTAAAACAATATGAAATACCCAGATAAGTGTCAGTATAATGATCTGCGTTGGTATATTTTGTTTACTGTTAGAAATTGATTTGTGTGTGTGTGAAATGATATAAAACACATCTCTTTCTAAAGTTGTAGTGCATGGAATGTTCAAAGTCAAAAAGGGCATATTTACAAGAAACCATATATCTTTAAATATTAAATTAACATTTCACTACAAAGTTTCTTTGTGATTCAATTTGTTTAAAAATACACTTTGAAATAAAAATTGTTATACATTTTAACTTTATATAAGAAAAATAAAAATACAATTTAATCAATAAAAATGACCTCATTTAGAGGAAATGGCAGAAAAAACAAGTTAAAGGCAGAAAATAAATGATGCTTTTATCAATTTTTCACCACTTTTTTTTTTTTCGTATTTCACTGGAGCTGCCAAACTTTATTCTTTGATTACTTTTTCTCTTTTATAGATTTTTCTTCTTTTCTCAAACATTTTCATCATTAGAAACTGCTGGTTTCTTATAAGTTTAATTTTTATATGTATTGTATAATAAGTAGTTTTTAACATTAAAATTTGAAAACAATAATTACGATAAATTATAATTTCCACAAAATTACAGTGATCCCTGAAAATCTCCAAAGCTCTACTGTAGAAAGAAACTAAATTTAGATTGTGAAGTTAGTAAATGATAATTTTCATTAGAAACCATATATAAGAGCACCTTCTAACTTCCCATGCAATTCTCGCCCGTAAAGCAATCCAGAAGACAAATGAAATATTTTATGAGAGGAATTTGTTTTTCAAACTGAAGTCTCATTTAGAAAGTATTATAAATTTTATTAAAATTTGCCAAATACATTAAATAGATTTACATTTAGAGCTAGTTGAACATTTGCAACTTTCATCCCATGTATCGTATTTATGTTTAACGTGTTATTCCTGCTCGCAACGTTACATAAACAATAAACATGCTATGTATTTTATTTCTGTTACGTTTTCTTTCATCTTTAAGCTGGTTTTAATTGCTCCTGTCAAGAGGAACAGAGGCCGAAGTAGCCATTGGCTCGTTGTCATGTCTGACATTGTCGAGTTGCGGGTTAGAGTCCCGAAGGCCACTGATACATGTGAAATCTGTCGAATAAGGGTTAAGTAATTAAAGGGTTATAGTTCTATAAGTATACTACTTTTTTCAAAATCTTAGTCTAAGATCTCGAAAAAAGGTCTTGACAACATAATAGCATTACGTATGTACATTTCAGGTTTCTTCGTAACAAAGGGGGTGCGCGATATACGGCGAATATACGTAAATTTTTTTAAAAAATGCAACTTGAAAGTATAGTTGGGCATTATAAGCCAAATTTTACGGTAATTTATTTCCAAAAACTTTTTATGGAAAGATTTTTATTAAAAAAAATCATTGGGAGAGTAAGGTAGGGATGATTTTTCGGGAAGCTTAAATAGAAATGTAACACAACGTACTTACAAATACATCCCGGTTAAGGAGTCAGCTAATCTTCAATTGATTCCTAGCAGAAAAAATGACATACGTTGGTGGTGGTGGTGGGGGGTTAAAGATAAGGTAGATGCTTTAAGTAAATTGACATTAGATAATTCATGATTGCAAGCACTTTTTCCATTTCCAACGTTCAGGTATTTTTTCCTGGCGTACCTAATCCAATAATTGAAGTTATTTTTTTTTAAATTTTCGTTGAACCTAATTTAATGAGAATATTGCCTCTTACGGCTTTAAAAAAGAATAAGTAAAACAATTTTCCATAGACGTTGTATTATTTCAAAATACAACTACTACCTAAATTTAAAATTTAACGTGAGTTGCAGCTTATAAGCTAAATAAGCATTAATAATTATTTTGTTTTCATCTGTATCATAACAGCAAATTGTTTATAAATTGATATAGTATCATTGTGTCTATTTAAAATTGAATTTCTCTAAGTTATAGTACTAAAAATAGACATTATTCAATCAAGGATTTCTAAAAATTCTGATCAAGTGGGCATACATTAACTTTATAATTTAAAGCAACTCTAGGGCTGTTGTTCACTTGCCTCGTCATTGGAACCACTTTTAAGTAATAAGGACGACGCCTGAGGCTGTGGTTCATTCTCCACAAACGATTATACTATGGAAAAGATTTAACACACATCAACTCTTCTGCACGGCGTTTTTTCAGTGGCACCAGGAACTCACACGTTGGATACGAGTCCATCATTGTGGCTACCGAAGCCACAATGATCACTATAGTAAATGCTTATTATTGAGCACATGAATTTATGTTTTGTTGAACCTAATGCTACCTGGTTGTCTTTGTTAGATCAAGGCTCACGAAACTCTTCGTGTCAAGTGGCTAATTTTTACCCCTGTCATTAGCCAGAGTAAAGAGTACCATACATGTGAAAGTACGCTTTGGGTCGTTTCCACCCTTATATTGAGGGAGAGCACCATGGAGAGGCAGAGGCCTACCAACTGTCTTTTCTCTCCACTAACCCCATGGGAGGACTTGTGGCTCGAGGAATATTTAGAAAGGCCCCATGCTGCACAGGCGCTGTACATTTACAAACATCCATGTCTTCTACAGCACTCGAACCCAGGTGTTATGGAACAGCAGTCAGCGTCATTAACCACTATTTCACCTGTGCGAGGCGATGAAATTTTTAAATTACACAACTGTTAATGACACATATCTGTTGTCATAATCTATAAATTGTTTTTTTCCCTTTAATTTAAAAACTAGGCGTATAAAAGAGATTTGTACATGTTTATTTTATTGGACAATAATATCTGTGTACCTTTCATCGCAAACTACCTTCAGACTAATTGTAATGCACATACCTAAATAAATAACAACAAATACAGAATAACTATCCCAAAATAAACCTGATTATGATCTCATTTTCATTGCTTGTATAAGTCATTACGCAGCCTATCAACCTAATTAAATAGCAGTTTTTGGGGCAAAAAATTCAGACAACGTTCGCTGAGAATGTTCCATCTTTTGACCATTTCGATGCCAGTTCTCAATCTTCTGCCATTACAGATTACGAGCTTTTAAGTTGATTGCTATCGACGACCCTTTGGCAGGCAGTAATCGGCCCCATTTCCCTTAATGTCTCGTTAACGATGCTCTAAATTCGATACGTGCTGTTGCCTCCGAGAGAGAATTCGACCTGAATTAGAAGACAGGGTATATAGGAATGGTTTGAGTGAGTGCGCGAGGAAAGGAGTCCTTAGTATCATTTCCAAGTTAATCATAATTAGATCTAATTTATTGAGATGGGGTTCATTATTAACAGGTTAGAGATTACCTTTGGGTATTAAATTTTAATCGATATATTATTGTATAATGTACTCGCATTAAATGTGTTGAGAATTGAATAATGAAGAAAAGATGTTAACATTGGTAAGTTTGAGAGTGTAATTGAGAAGAGAGTGGCTGTGAAATTATTAGAAATATTAGATAGACAATTTTATTCCTTAAATACAGAGTATTTAATTGTCAATTAATTATACTCGGGAGGATATTTTTGGAGTTATAAGAATAAATGGTACATTTTCTATGCCTTTAAATAGTAGCTTGTAATTTAATTTGCGTGTTGCCTCTTTTAAATGTATACTTTATGAGTTAGAAAGTATAATAGGTAGAAATAAGTTATTAATATATATATTTTTAAAGTAACAGTTATTATGAAATATCTTTTTCTGGATTTAACGCAAGATTGATGCAGTTATTTTCAGATGATTTTTTTTTCGATTGTTGGATTATAAACACCAGCGCATCGTGCTAAGTAAATCGTGAGTAATTGTTTGCTAAATTAAGAAAAAAATATGTTTAATAAGCTAGTTTTACTGATTTAGAAAGGTAATAAATCCCGGTGAGATATCATAAGCAGAGAAGTGTTAAAGTTAAACTTAAATAGCTTATTTTTTTCAATTAAAAATGTTGTTATTATTTGTCAAGTAAATTAAAGTAAAATATTTTTAATTTTTATTTAAAAATAGGTTTACTTCTTAGACGCACACTAAATTTTTTATTTAATAAAAGTAAGACGTTTTTTAAAATATATTAATTTAAATTTTCTTAATAATTAATTTAAATTATTAATTTTGTAATGATAATATACGTCATATTATAGAAAAATATTTTATATGGAATTTTTGCTCAGTTTACACTAAACTAATTGGTGTAGAAAGATATAAATGTAATATATTAAATTAAAAAAAAACTTTTAATTTCACAATCTATGCACTTTTCTCGATGTTTAAAGCATAACTTATGGTACATTTACATCATTTTACTTAAAAATTTTCCTATGTATATTGTAGAAAGAAAGTAAGTAATGTATTACACATGCACACACACACAGAGAAGAGAACAGTTTTCTTCAAGTTCCACAGAACTCTAGGGTTCAGTGAAACAATGTTATGATTCAGAAGAAATCCGAAAGTAACACTTACGTCATAAAAGGGGGAAACAATGTCTTCCCTGTGGTGTACTGTTCTCAAGTAACTTCGTTGAAGGAAGAAGGTGAAACTATGTATGCATTAAGACGATATAAGAAATGTAGAATCATGCGGTTGGTTAAACAAAGTGTAGTGCGTATTTTTTTTTTTTTTAAATTTAACAATTTTAGTGTTTTCATGCATAAGAATTCCATTGTAAACTTCTAAAATATTTCTACAGAAACATGAGCTAAACAAGTTCACCATTAAAATGTTTTTTTTTTCAGGGGTTTTCACATGGTATAATGATGCAGAAAGTCATCTTTCATGTGGGCCGTTCTGTAATAATAATAATTATTATTACAACGATGCGAAGGTTGTAACAAAATTGAACAAACATTTTACAACCAAACATATTAATATTAAAAATGAAACTATTGATTATCTCCAGATTCTGTTAAAATCTGAAAATAAACAAAGGAAAATATGCAGTTTTTAGGGGAAAAATATCGTACTTCGAAGAGAAAGAAAGAGAACTGTGTTTACATGTTTAATTATCGTGCTGCTTCCATGGTAAGTTCCATAAAAGTGCTTGTTACTCTTGTAAAAGAAAAAAAGAAAGAAAGAATGTCAACGTGTTGTTTTGCCACACTGTTTCATTCACAGATAAGTGCTGATGTCAAAATCTTATGCTAATGAATAATAAAAGATATTTAATGATGCTTTAAAAATTGCAAATAAAAGTAACTTCACAGCAAAATTTTTAAAGTAAAAAAACATGGACAAAGCTTGCACAAATCTGTTGTTATACCCTGGATTCCAGTGCTTAAGTAGAGGCAGAATTTTAAATAGGTTTAAATAGAAAAGAAAATGGAAGTACATTGTCAACAAAAAAACTCCAGAGATTTTACTAAATACTTTAAGGATCAAATGTGGGTGCAAATGTGCTACACTATTTACTTTATACCTTTGTAACGGGTCCTTCTACTAATCCTTAAGGAAAAATTCCTTTAATGGATTGTTAGATTTGAGAATTTTTTTTTCGGTAAAGGAACCGTGACTTATGTAAATGAAAGTTGCTATTTAAAGTTAAGTGAAGAGAAAACTAGCAGTTGGAGGTTGTTTGTACTAGTTTGAGTTATACGTGTGAGAAATATATTTTGGTTTTTCCAATGTATCCTGGATTAGAAATTGGAGAATTGTTATGAGTGTTTGGAGTGGATAAATCATGCGACTATTTTATCATGTATTCATGTTAAGTAAAAATAATAATTATTATTACTAATTAAGGCTCATGGTAGTGGTATCTATATAAGCCAGTAACAGGCACCGTACAAGGTGATAATTTTAGTGTAGTGGTTGTGTTATGTGCTTACGATCAGACAGTATCAAGATCTAATCTCCATCATTGGTGACCCGGGCTGAACATTGAAACAACACAACCTTCTCTGAGCATCTATCAAGGGCAAGAGCAACAAAAAGCCGCCAGACACGCATAACACAACACTCAAGCCATCAGATCCACATGACGCAACACTCAAGCCGTCAGATCCACATGACGCAACACTCATGCCGTCAAAACACGCTTGACGCAACAGCAATAACTCACACACTCGCCATAACAACTGTATCGTTCGTTTGCTTATCCATCGACTCACTGGCAGTAGAGTGTGTGGTGGTATCTATATAAGTCATAAACAGCCTCCATACAATGTGATAATTTTAGTATAGTGATTATATTATGTGCTTATGGATCGGAAGGTACTGAGTTCTAATTTCCTTCAGGCTAAATCACTCCCATTTTCTATCTGTGACTATATTGGAAGGAACGTTTTAAGGTATGGTTCGACTAAGCCTGGACTCATGACCTCGGCCTCCAGGGGAAGCCTCGTCATGTTCATGACCTGTTTTCTATAACATCATAATCCAAATAATTTTAATCACCGAATGTTATTCCCAGACATATTACTTGGGAAAATAGGAATTTCGAATTGAATGCCACCTGGCGAATTGACAAGGTCGCATTATTATATTATGCAAGTCGCCCGTGTCAATTCTACCGCCATGCACCATAGAAAAGAGGCAGTCGGACGAGTCGGGTTGTGCCTAAGTTTGTTAGATTGTGAATCATGTATATTTATGAATTGGAGTGAGTGTTTTTACGAGTATTTTTAACGTATGCTTTATGCCAGCGATCGCCAAACTTTTTGACCTCATGGACCAGTAAATTCATAATTTAAATCCCGCAGACCGCTAATAGGGTTTTTTAAGTGATAAATATATTTTTAAAAAATAGTGATCTAGGAACACATAAAAAATTGCACGTAGTTAATAAAATGAAAATATTAGCTATAAACAAATTATGAAATCAAATAAAAAAAGAGTAGAAAATTATAAAAGTCAAACTTTTATATTTCAATAAATATCAAATAAAAGAAAATATGCACATGGTTAAAATTTAAGATCATACCTGTCTTAAAAAAACACCGATATACAAAATGAAATACACAAAATATTCCTTAATAACCCAACTAATAAATTGGATATATTTTATGTTGAACTCAATACTTCCGTAAGCCCATCTTTAAATGCTTCAAGTGATATATATATATATATATATATATATATATATATTTGACATTCAGGAGAGTGAAACATTAGAAGAGTGCGAAACCAGACGAGACAAAACATGTAGCTAAAACAATGCAGCTACATCAGTACGACTTATTTACCGTGGCGTTATTCAATGAAGTAGAGTTTTTTTAAAAAAAATTTCACGTATTTTTATGAATTGAATTATGTTTCATTGCATCATATTTTAACGTAATGTGTGTGTGAGTAAGTACATTCCCCATTTTTCTGGGGACCAGCGAAATTTTCTTGCGGACCACCACTTTGGTGAGCACTGCTTTATACTACCTACTTAAGTGATCGTAGGTTGGGCCTACTTTTACGTAGGGATGCATTGCCTCAAGATGTCTTAACACATTAGTGCATATTGGATATGGGTGTGAAGATAATCAAAATGTAAATTTTAAAGTATGTCTTTTCCTTCGGTTACTTTCCACACGAGAACATAGTATAAATGAACTCAATTAATTATTTCAAGGTGGTGGACAAATCTTAACTTCAAGTGACAAACAATTCTTGAATTAAAGAGATAAGTAAATTTTTGTAAAGGTCGTGTTGTCGCATGATTCAAAGAGATTCTTGAAATGTGTTTGATTTACTGATGGGACTAAAAAAAGAACAACTAATTTCAAGTTTTATTTCATACCATTTAAAACTGTCGAAGAAATTAGAATGCTACTTTTCATCCCTGTCAATAGATTTTGATTGGTAAATAATCTGTTCTCTTGCACTTCCGATAATCCTCAAAACCTAACTTTAAAATAACTTTGAGACTTACAGTTGGGTGGTTCATTGAAGGTAAGTTTTAATGACATAGGTGTTGATGAATTCTGGATTTCCGTTGAATTCAAGTATCTAACTATTCAGAGGAAAGCAATCAGTTTACTTCTGCAGTTTTGAACATCGGGTATGTGTGAAGAAGTTTTCCTAGTGAAACTCAGACCCCCTGAATAGAAAATATGTTCCAAAAACTGAACCTCAAATACCATATTTACGTTTGTTACACGAAAGAAATTTAAATTTTATCTGTACTTAATTATATTTAGAAATACACCAACTGCGTGTCATTTTATTTTTCGGTTTAGAAATAAGCAACTAAAATGATAGTCATTTTTGCTCTCATTAATAATCGTTGATAAAAATATTATAAAAAAATGACCCCTATGGAACTGTATACTTTCCTATAAGAGTGAAAAGGTAGATCCTATAAACACAGATATAACGAATACATTTACATAACTAATTATTATTTTTATTAATATGAAACATTTTAAATCTTTGAGCAATTCTTTTGTAAATAGATATATTACATGGTAATATATTTACGTCCAGCACTAAATAGCATGCCTAATACTTATCTTTCCTGTTCCCCCCTAAATCGGATTACAAATAATTTTTCCCCACAATAATAGATTATATCAGTGTTTCTCAAACTGTGGTGCGCACCCCCTAGGGGGCCGTGATAACCATACAAGGGGGGCGCGAGTATGTAGAAAAGTCGAAAACAAATGATTTTAAGAAGTTTTTAATTTACTGAAAAGAATCAAAACAAAATACATTCTGGAATAATACAAAATAAAATAGACATTTACACTGATATAATACACTTATTGATGTATCAGTACTACACAATTTGTTTCATAATTTATAGTAACAGTACTAAGTTAAGAACGTTTAATAATTACCAGTGACCCTATGGACATGTCATAAAATTATATTCAAAATATAATACTTTTCTTGATAATTTTTACGGTTTATAATTAAAGTCGTACTTCAAAGTATATTAGTATTGAATTCTATACATTGTTATTGTATGGAGGGGTGTGCGATGAAAATTATGATTGAAAATTGGGTTGCAAGTATTGAAATTTTGAGAAGCACTGGATTATATTCATAATGAAAATTGAATTTTCTTCGCGTGATCTTTAAATCAATAACTCTATTCATTATCGGCGAGCAAATATCCATTTAATTTATTTACTCTAACTTTTTTACACTGAAATGTTCTTCAAATATTACCTGCCGAGCATTTGATTATCGTTATGCATATATATATAATAGGGGAATAAATTTTTGTACATGTTTTTCAATATATAAGTGGGTGGTCATAAGTCTGTATGTTTATTATAATCTTGTACAAAAGAATTCTTTACAGTTATAAATGATTTGTGATGTAATTGGATTGAAGAATCTATTTTCAACAAAATAATACACAAGAAATTCATATTAATTGGATGCGCATAGATATTAAATATTTTTATTCATTGATGTAGTAACAATAACTGGATTTTGGGTACGTAACAGAAATAATGAATATGACATTATTTTCAAACTTATATATGTATCGTAAGAAATGTCAGAAAAACAGAAAATAAAGATAATTTAATAACGTCTGGAAACAAAACTACATGTAATGCTCAGATATTATTTGAGAGACGATTCACTAAAAATAGAAAAATGTTCTAAGAATTTGAAACACATAATATCTAGGGTTGTTTGTTTTATTTCAGTTCTTTTACGAAAAGAAACAAATATAACTATTCAGTAATGATCTGAATATTTTACTGAAACTGTCATTGGAAAAAAAATGTAGATTGATTTAGATGCCGGATTGTTAGGAGCAATTCTTTAAATAGAAAATTGGATCATATTAAGAAATATCAGTTTTAAATTATTGTGTATATCCTGGTGTTAAATTCAACTTACATGTGTGTTAGGCATATGTTATGCATTTTTCAGCGCAGTTATAATGGCATATGCAGACACTTTTATGTTTAGAATTAACATTGTAGTATAGATTATATTATATTTATGTACAAATAAAGTAATATATATATATACATACAAAAACAAGCAGAGCAGTTCCGTTTATTTTACATTATTTTAAAAATTAAAATCGGTTTTGTTGTATAGTCGCCCTGAAATTAATTAAAAAAATAATATTTAATTCTAAATTATAAGGAAACGCTATTAGAAAGTTTAAAGTGACCAGTTTGATAACAATACAAATAACAGCTTTGTAATGCAGTTACTTATGCTCCGGCACTAACTTAGTCAAAGTACATAAAATATATAACTCTTAAATATTTTGAAATAGGTTCCCATTTTCTTTACTAAATGACTGATTAACTGAAATAAGAAAATATTTTCTTTGTTTTTTTTTCGATTGCAAATTAGCAACCTGTCAGTAAAGCTATTAAAAAATTATTTATCACTAAAATTATTAATGCAATATAAACATGTAAATTCATAATTTATTGCATAGCTAAAATATAAAATTAATTTTTAAATACAATATGATAAAATATTACGTAATTAAGATACAGTGTTCTAATATCTAGTAACTGTTTTGGAACCGATTCATTCAAGTGACATGTATGTAAACCCTGTTGTTTGGAAACTTCGATTAATAACTTTATTATGTTCCCTGTATTCTTACGCCAGTAAGATGTTTTTGTTGCTTTGTGTTGGATCAAAGTCTTTTGTGAGGTTTTTGATTTTTTTTTACTACCTCGCACCACAAAGGTCTTGTTTTGAAAATGATAAATGACATTCTGTGTTCTTATCTTCAAAACTTAGGAAGTTTTTAAAATATGAAGAATTGAAGTCATTAATAATCTGGCAATATAACTCAAGGCAGTTTAAAGACAAATAATTTTATAATGTGTCAGTAGTATTTTGAAGATTAGAGTGTTATTTTAATATGTAAGCATTAAAACTGAATATATATATATATAGATACATATATATAAATGCATATAATATGCAGATTTAAAACCATGGTTAATTGTAAAATAACATTTAAACACTCATATTGAATGCTGTAAATAATAAATACAGTGAAAAATAATATAAAATAATGCTAATTACATGTGTAAAATATACCTCCACTCACACTTTTCCCCCAAGGCATGACATTATACATTGTTCACAATATGCATAAAATGTAAATTATTTTGTACAACTTGTTTTATTGAAGTCTATTTCATCTGGTTTTATTAAGATAATATAACGGCGTGAAAATTATTATTAGTATTGACATTTGTTCAGAAATTGCTAACACAATTTTACGCGCGAGTATCCTTAATTACTCTAAGCACATTGCTTCGTTTCTAATTTCATCCAATGGAATTACTTGCCTATTATTAAGGTGACCTTTTTTTTTTTTTTTTACAATGAAAAGGAGGACGAAAAATTTAAGAAAAAATTAATACTTTAATATATGAAACGTTTCATGAATTCAAACAAAATTACGCTAATTACGCTTATATTCTTTTTAATTATTATTTTAAACGAGAATTTTTCCATTGAATGAATTTTTTTGTCAACATATAATTTGTTTAGTGTATCGTAAAATTCGGGCAAAAATTGTCCTTCATACTGAATTTTACGGTAAGCACTGTAGCTGAAGTATTAACATTCAATTTTGATTTCTCACTAGTCACTTCACAAAAACCATTACCAACTGAAAAAAACTCTTTCAACTGCTGCATTAGTTCCAGGGCAGCACGACATAAATTCAACAAGAATTATTGCATTTTCATATGAAATATGTTCATTTTTGAAATGTGTGGTTTAAGTAATTTCACCCATCTTTTAAAATTTCTCAGCATGCTGATTTTCCAATTGTTCTAATTTATTAGAATTTAAATATACATCCAGTCTTCTTTCTACTTTAAATAGACAATTGTCATTGATTTTAATATCAGACATTTATTTTGATTAAAACTCAACGTAATTTTCTATATCTGCCCAATTTACATGTGACAAAGTAAAAAAATACCATTGAAAACTGTTATTTCCTGTGATATTTGTTTCAGACCATTCTTCGACATTTTGGAAACATGTTTGGTTCATCTCTGAAAATAGAGATTGACAGATCAATTCTAAAATATTGAAAAGGAGGACAAAAAGGAGGACACTTTTCGAGGAAGGACAGAACCTATAAAAGGAGGACTGTCCTCTCTAAGGGAGGACGGTTGGTAACCTCACTATTATATATATTTTAAAATATTACTCTCGTCACCATTTCCTCCCTTGATAGTTTCCAAACAAGATGAATTTATTTGAAAAAAAAAAAAAAAAAAAAAAAAAAAAAAAAAAAAAAAAAAAAAA
>BMAV01019777.1:0-28229 GCA_019973955.1 Trichonephila inaurata madagascariensis | reverse complement strand
ATATTAATTTTTGATTTATTATATCATTGTACGTATAATCAATATATATATATATATAAAAATATTTCTATTCCAAAAAAAGGGTTTTTTTTTTATTTGGTAACTGTGAAATATGAAAGCCGTTTAGGGGAGAGAAGATAGAGTGTGCATCACTTAGTTAAGCAGATTATTTAATTTATCCCGGTCAAGTGCAGAATCATATACAATATAAAAATTTTCTACATTTATCCAGACAATGCGCATCTTAGCATATTCGATTCTATACAGACTTAGAATTTATTACTACAACCGGTATTTGAAAGCAATTGCAAGTACTCGTAACATTTGAAGCTAGTGTTTGAAAATAGGAAATTCTGGCAAAAAATTATGAATGCATTACAGAAATATATTTATATTCAACAGAAAAAAAAAGCTCAGGTCTTAGATCTTTTCTTCACGTCTTAAGAAAATATTCCTGCAAACTTAAATGAAATGTTGTTGTTTCTAATGACGCCTGGCTGACGCAGTCAGATCGAGGCCCATGAAATTCATCAGGGCAAGGGACTAGAAGTAGGACTGTCATTGTCCTTGAGCACAATACAGGTGACAGTACGATTTAGCTCGGAAAAATTCCCGAAGGGACGATAGATGGCGACACCACCTATCTCCACCTCCCCAATTTTGGATTGGAACTGAAGAAGAGGGAAATATTCTCCAGTCCCCTGCACTCGTGATTCCGCCCACGAGACTTTCGGACCCAATGATTTAACGAGCACGTTCTCCATGTGTACAAGAAGGGTATTTAGTGGCATCGAACCCAGGTCTTCCGGTCTGGAGTCCGATGCTCTAACCACTAGGCTACCCACAGTTCACAGTGAATGAAGTAAATAGGAAAAACAGACAAATATGTTTGAATGTCTGAAAAATGAAATGTAATTTTATTCAAAATGCGTACATATTCAACAAGCAGATAAGCAGCATTAATTTGAATAACATTTTCAAATCTTTGAATTAATTCAATTCATTGTGCTTTTTCTTAAATGGATTTTTTTATATATTGAAAAGTTTATGAAAAATGACATATTTCTACTATTGTTTCCGTATTTGATTTACAATTTGCTGATTATTATAAGAAATAATTTCATGATATAATTTTATAATATAAAAGTATTATGTATTTTTCAACTAGTATTTATTATTACTAATTTGTTAGTCAGGGTATTATTTTAAACATGCAAAAACACTGCTGTGGTTGCAGTGTTTTTGTTATACTTATTATCCCACATTTACTTAAACGAAGATACATATAAATGTGCATGAATGAATATATATATATATATATATAAAATAAAAGTGAATAAAAATGAATAAGTACTAGAACTTGCAGTGCTAAAGCAGGAAGAATTTGGAATTCACCAGACACAACAAATGTAGATACAAAAAAGTCTTTGGACTAAACTGGAGACCTATTCTGATTTCTAAAGCTGTCGCTGAATTAGGCCAGCGAATTAGGGTTAGCAATGCTTTATGGATCAAACTTATATATATCTATATATCTATCTATCTTTATATATATATATATATATATATAGTTGTATTAATATCATTTCCTTTCAATTCATATCATAAGAAAATATTATAATTATTTAAATAAATTATATAGGGTATTATAATTTATATTTTAAATACAAAGCACATGAAAGTAACAGAAGAAAAGAAATGTCAAGGAAACGATAACCTAGCAAATGTAATGCTTAGTTAACTTTTCACAAAAGTATAATGAATTTTATTATAGTGAAATGTTTCATCTGGAAGCAGGCGCAAAGAAAAATGTCTCAAATGAAATCTTCCATGAAAAAGTCTTATTCTTTATTTCTTAACGTGACTTAATTGAGACATATGTTATCTCTTCACAGAATTCTCAGTCAGCTTTGTCACAAAGACTAACTATATTTGTTAGTAGATTTTTTTTTCCCTGACAGAACAACCAATTTTTTCTTCTTGCACATTCGAGCTCTTAGCCATGCTTTAACAGGGTGCTAACAAATACATCTCCCATATAATAAGCTATTTATCTTAATAAGAATCCTTGTGAATGCTTACTAGGAGAGAAAGTAGCTCGTTGCTAAGGGTGACAAAGAAACGATATAAATGAGAAGCTCCATTTGTGCATTCTGAGACTTATGATGCAAAAAAAAATGATACTTATTTTCCGGGTAATGTTGCAAAATAAGATTATGCCAATTTATGAAAAATATTTTGTGGCACTGGACATAAGTACTTTATGCCATAAATGAAGTTAATTAATGTAAACAATTAAGGCATCCGACTACGTTCAGATTAGTGAGATTAAAAAAAGAGCATAAATGCATAATTTTCATGATATTTAGTGTTACTTGGATTAGAATACATGTATAAAATTGTTTTAAGGACACACTTTGAGGAAAAAGAAATTATTTAAATACAATATTTCAACAAAAAATTAACTTAGAATAACCTTTTTTAAAAATGTTCTCCTTTCGCGAAAAATGCTTCTATTCTAATAATATTTTGCCTGTATATAGCTCAGACCTCTCTACAGAGGCTCAACTAGAATTTTTGAAAAATTCACATTATTTTCATAGTTACCAACAATTTAAATAATTATTGGCGTTTTTTACTTAAAATTGCTCCCCTCTGTTGTCATAAAACATGGATAAACCGATTTCTAAGTTATATATTTCAAAAATTCCAGTTGAGCCTCTGCACAGTGGTCTGAGATATATGCAGGCGAAATATTATTATAATAGAAGCATTTTTCACAAAAGGGGAATATTTTAAATTTGGGTTATTCGATGTGTGTTTTTTTTTTGTCAAAATATTGTACTTATATAATTTTTTATTGTAATACAATTCTTAAAACAATTTTATATACATTTTCTAATCTAAGTGACGATAAATATCATAAATATTATCTATTTATACGCTTTTGCTAAATCACGGTTCCGAACGTAGTCGGATACCTTAAGGAAAGGAATGCTATGTCCATCTGTGTTAAGATATACATAGTTTTTTTAAACAAAAATAAAATTGCAAATATTTATGATGATTATTTTTAAAAAGGTTATAAATCAATGAAATTTATCAATTATTATCCTTGTAAGAAACTTTTTAGTGTATTGTTTATGGGAAAATATGAAAATTCTTTAACTTTCAAGAGCCTTTTTTTTTGCATGGAACTATTCGTCTTCACAAGAAATATAAATGCAAATTTATTTTGGTTTTACTCCAATAATTTTTAAATAATATTGAATCAATAAACATATGTGTAATTAAAATGGAATAATTAAATAATTACGCGAACAGTACTCGAGTATTTTACTCCTAATATTTTACTAATCCTTTTTGCACAATACTTCATTAAAATTAGAGTGCGTAAAGGTAGAGAGCCAAATGTTTTCAGTGACCATTACGCATGTCAGTCAATAGTATAATGAAGTATTGAAAAAAAGTTCTTCTTTAAGATTATTTTTAATCGCTTAATCGTTTCTTTTTTGTGATCAATTTAGATCTTTTAGTCTAATTTAGCCTAAGTCGCAATTGACTTATTTTTGGCATTTCTTCACAAAATAGTGAACAAATTAGAACATTAACGAAACTCATAAAATCCTATATCCCGTACAATGTGTCAGCAATTCAACTGATTCCCAGAAAGGATGTATGTACTGCGCATGTGCAAAGCAGTATAGATTATGATTATTTATTTTGAAAGATTACTAGCCAGTTTAGGATTGCTCTAAGTAATGGCAGGTTGGAGGGAAATTTATTAGAAATAATTCTAAAATTACGTGACCTTACTTTTAGTATACGTTAGTTGGATATATAGGAGGATGTCTAATTTTAAAAATTGTTTTATGTTTCAAGAAACGTTGTATTGACAATAATTCAAATATTCCTTGAATTTATGGAGCAAAAAAATACTTACGAGTTAAGTATTTTCTTTTAATTAAATTGCTATAAATGTATGCATAAAACCATTCCATTCACATGAATTACAAACTTAAATCTTTTAAATTTCTTATAAAAATAACATATATGAAATGTTTGAAATAATTTTACAAACAAGGAGTTAAATACGTGACTGAATTACCATAATGAAATCTTCACATATATGTGTAAGTAAAAGGCAAATCATATAATTCTGAAGGATTTACGTTATTCTTAATTGATATTTAAGAATGCACCTGTACATATATTTATTTTTTACATACATTTACGTTGAGCATGGATTTTGTTTCACAGGTAGATTTAACGCACACATCATTTCATATTTGTACCACGATTCCCGAATCCACCATTCACCTAGACATCAACATTTTTACTTAAAAGTTATAGTAGTTTTAAAGCATTGATACCAGGCATTGGAGTGGTATAATTGTACTGAGCAATAGTATTTTTGATATGCTTTTCAATATGACTTACATAGTTAATTGGAGAATACTTTGTTCCGAAATTTTTAGTGTGAGTGAGTATTTATAAACGACCATCTTAATGCAATATGAGGGCTTTTGGTGAAAGACCTTGAAATTTTGAGCCACATTCAAGTGACAAGAGCAACACTTAAGCCGGCCTCTTTCTATTCTAACCCACACCAGGCTAACGCAAAGAATTTGATACCCGATATATATATATTGTGTGTCAGCCTTTCAAAACTCAAACCCGTTAATTGACAATTCCGGCTACACACTCATGATTTTGACCCCATTAGACTAACGCTGTACCAATATCTTAATAAATACTTATTAAGGTATCAATATGATTTACTCGGTGTTTCTCAAACTCATTATTTGAGACAAAGTTTTCAGTCATAATTTTCATTGCGCCCCTCATATACTACAAATATGTTTGGAATGCCATAGTGATGTACTTTGACGCCAAAGCTACAATGTGACTTTAATTATAAACTGCACAAATTATCAAGATAACAATTAAATTTTGCATATAACTTTGTATATGACAATTTCATAAAAGTAACTAGTAATTACTAAACATGTTCTTAATTTAGTAGTGATAAATTAATTATCAAATACTTTTTGCTTTACTTGTGCATTTATAAGTATCTTATATGAGTGTGAATAAGTATTTTATTTTTGATTCTGTCAGAATGTATTTTGTTTTGCTTCTTTTAAGTAAGTTGATAATTATATTAAAAAAAAATATTTTCGACTTTTCGGTTTGCTTGCGCCACTACGTTGGGTTTTTCTCGCCCCCCTAAGGGGGCGTGCCCCGGAGTTTGAGAAACGCTGGATTAATTATTAAACCATTTTCGATTATTAGTCATTTTTAATTCCGACTATATTTGACATTATTTGGTTTATTTTTCATGCTTTACGTCAGATTGTTCTGAAAAGAAGAAATAAACTTTTTTTCTTATAATTTTTTTTACATTAAATTAAAATTTTTCTTGATTCGTTAAAATTTAACATTTGATTCGAGGCTTTTCAATACACGCGTTAAGCGATTTAAATAATAAAATTATTCCTGATCCATATTCTTGTTATTGCAAGAAATCGATGGCTTTTATTAGTAACTGTAAGTTATGTAATAGAGGGGAAAAGTACCCTAAAAAATTATATCTCGAAATAGAAATGTTAAAATTCAAAGGTTTCCATCAAAATAGTATCAAAAGCTTTCACTATATGTTAAAAAGGGTTATTTCTGAATAAAATGTTTTTTTTATTTATTACATTAGCTCTCATAGATCCTCTAAATTAATGCGCTTACCACTTCTAGTTCATAAGGAATGTATTTTTCTTTTACATATGATTTTAATTATTTAGTTGGGACATAGAAATAAAAAGCAACAAATAAAATCAATTTTACTTGCATATTTTAACAACTACATTTATAAAGAAAAAAATGAAATTTAGATATATATTAATATGATTTCATTGATAAGAGAAACAAGAATCATGTTTAGAAACAAAGTAGTCGTGTTACAGAATTTTTTTTTTTTAATCATTTCGGTCACTAAATATTCAAATATTTCATATTATACCATAAATTTAGTAGAATTCATCATACATGGACTTATAATTATGAACAAAAATGCCGTTAATAGTTCTATTTTTACTTTGGGGTGCATTAATGATCAAACTATGTATTTTCATTTATTAAATTTTTCGGGTAAAAACAAAGCGATTTTAGATTATTAATCACTAAAGCCATACTATATAACTAAGCTAACTAAACTAAATAGCTAAAAAAAGGATCATTGTTAAAATAAGGCTGAAAAATATTTTATTGTAGAAACTGCGATTTAAATTATATTATGTTTCCCCATAAAATACGTGTTTAGATAGCTCTATTGATATATCCGTCTCCAATATTTTATTCCAAAATATAATCTCAGCAAAGCCAACTCTGAAGTTTAGAATGTCTCATTTAGAAAAAGAGAAACACCATTGCACAAATATTGAAATATGTCGACCAAAAAGAATGTTCTTCATTCTCTAATGGCGGGAAGAAAGAAGGGTCGTTTGGGAAATCTCCAGACAAACGATTGAATACAAATACTTCAAAAAAAGTATCGAAACACAGATCTGAAGCTGATATGTTTTTTGTATCCTGTTACGTCTTTCAAATCATTACAGGAAGGCTTTGTAGTCC
Organism: Trichonephila inaurata madagascariensis; assembly: GCA_019973955.1. Classification (NCBI taxonomy): domain Eukaryota; kingdom Metazoa; phylum Arthropoda; class Arachnida; order Araneae; family Nephilidae; genus Trichonephila; species Trichonephila inaurata. Next base: position 21,602 of record BMAV01019777.1, on the reverse strand, counting down.
ACCAAACTTATTTTTCTTTTAAGAATGTAATGCTTTCTTTTCTTAAATAAGAAAAAAAAAATCAGGATTTTCTTCTTTAGGTACCCAAAACGACCCAAGGCGACGCTAAAAGAAAAACGTGTACCGTTCTCTTTTAAACTGTAGAAAAGAACTCGTTTCTTCGTTTTCTTCACTCTTTTCGTTAAAAGAGATAGCGAGTGAATGATTTAGAGCTTAAAATTGAAAAGTATACTTCGAAACATTCTTACAAAATAATACGTGAGTCTTTGATATTTTCTGATGAAATGCCACCTGTATTACATGGATTTCAGTTCTGGTGCTGCTGAAGACCCCTTGTGTAATGGGGGTGAAAATAAATTAAATTTGTGGAGGTATAAGCTAATGTGGAGGTATAAACCCTTTACTATGATAAAAAAAATTACGGTGTCCATAACCCTGCGTTTATCAAATGGTGGGGCGCCCCCATAGGGGAGAGTGACAACACTACGAGGGGGGGACGAGGATATTGAAAAGTCGAAAACAAAAGATTATTTAAATATATAATAAATTTAAAATATATATATATATTAATTTACTGAAAATAAGCAAACAAAATACATTCTGACAATAAAAAACAAATACACATCACGGATATAATACACTTATAAATGTATCAGTACTGCACATTGTATTTGATAATTTAACAATATTAAGTTAAGAAACAGTTTGGTAATTGCCAGTGACCCCATAGATTTACCATATGTAAAATTATATATATATATATAAAAAATTAACACTTTTCCTGCTAATTTACGCGGTTTAAAATTAATTCCTTATCTGCCGATCAAAAGTTACGCAATTGACTACCCAATGCCACCGTTTTTCACGTAGGCGAGCCATGGGGGTGACTATGGAGAAAAGGAATACATAAGCAAATCCAATAAAATAAGTAAATCCTTCGCAAACAATGTCAAGATTCTTTTGTTGCATACCTAAGCCTTCGGAGTAATTTTATGGATATCAGTGCACAGAAAAGATCCTACTTCGGAAAGACATATATATATACGTCTAGGGAAATTAACGCTTTGGGAGACGTTTATATACGACGGTGACATTTAAAAGGTTTAAGTCGTATTGTAGCTGTAGCGTCAAAATATATCATTATTTTGAATTCAATACATTATTAATCTATGAGGAGGTGTTGAAATTTATAATTGGATATTAAGTCGCAAATATATATTGAGAGTTTGAGAAGTACTGCCATAACCAATAAGTACTGAATTGTTATAAGCTCGACGTTGATAATTAACCGATCAATCGATTTTTTTAGGATATTGTTACTAAGATGCCATATATTGTTAGTTTATTAAGTTGAGTTGGTTTAACGAAAGAATTTATCATTTCTTTTATTTTTATTTTATTATTTTTTTAAAGAAGTGTCGTGGGAAATGTCATTGAATAGTATGTAAAATGATTTGGTGAGAAATGTTTAATTATTTGACTGTAAGTTATTCTTAAAAAATGCTTCATCATGTTCTCCAATAAATATTTTTAGTAGTAGTTTATTTTATTTATCAGTATTACCGATTTAGAGCTGTAGTTTATTTCATTTAGTAGTAGTACTATTTTATCAGTAGTTTATTTTATTTATTGGTAGTATTATTTTATATAAAAGTAGTTCACTATTTATTAGTATTAGTAGCTTAGTACACATAATAATTTATTTTGTTTCTAGTTTACTAGGAGAACCAATTTCTTGTACATTGAATATATTCATCTTTTAAATACACACAAAAATGATAGTTTTATACCACTAAAAATTTAGTTGGGCACATTTATATATGAAATGTTTGGGCTCAATATTTTAGATGTTTTACATGCATGAATTTAAGTATGAAATCACTAAATGTTGTTACTCTCAAATATAGTTATGATAGTATTGATTTCAAACCTTCTTCAATAAAGGACATTTTTCGGAGTAACAAAACCTAATCCACGGGGGAAAAACATTCAAGAATCATGTATTTAATTTTCAGGTCTTCTGACATAAATCGGATAAAACAGTTTAACCAGACCATATAAATAAAGAGGCTTAAATCTATTTTAGCATTTCAAATACCATGAGATAAAAAAAAGAGCCATTTCAAGTTCTGACGAAAGCAGATTAATATCCTTACTAAAATATTGGTGCTAATTTCAAAATGAGGAAAATGTAAAATTAAGCTTTCTTATCAAAATTAATATATCTACTTAGCAAAGATTATAAAACTGTGTAGATTCATTTTTTTCGTTTTTGTTTTGAAATGATATTTAAGGTTTTATTACACATAAAATGCAAGCGTGAAGAGAAAAAAAAGTGCACATTCATAAGAAATGGTGAAAAGAAGAAAATAAATAACCTTGCACCTTCACCTGAGGCTATTATCTTAGGTTCAAATAAAAACATTTTTCAATAGTATATAAATGCCTATGTAAGTTATTTGTTAGCGAACTAAAATAATACGGTATGCAGAAAACGCTTTTATGCTCCGCTTTTACCAAAATGACAGAAAATAATTTTTCTCACACATGATACCAAACCTTATAATTGTTATTTTATTGTTTCAAACATTACTTTGATTTTCATTTATAAGCACAAGAATGTAAAAGTTAATTATATCAAATCTATATTTATATTGCCGTTCATAAAGTTACAATTTCGATCCAATAAGTATTACTTTGTTTAAAATCGCTATATTATTATCGCTCACTTTTTGTAAGATTTTTTAGAGTAAGCAATTGCATGTTAGATTTAAAAATTTACCGTTAATTTTTAAAAGATTTGACTATGAAAATAATTTAAAATTTTGTGTTAAAAGACTCACTTTTGTTTAAACACATTCAGATTTTTCCAAATACTCTAATTCTTTCAAATGCAGCTAATGCCAACTACAACTGATTGGTTAACTAAAGATACAATGAAACAGTCTGTGCATAAATGAAACATTGAGGACTGTAGCTCTTTTATGTATTCTTTTGACCTATTTGATATTCATAGTAAGTGAACTAAAAATTCTGTTAAGACTTTAATTTATCATCATAAAATAAGTAAATAAAATAAATAAATATTTAATATCCCTTTATGTTTCATTCCTCTTATTTCCTATCATTTCCCTTTATCCATGGGTTTTGCCAGACTTTTCCCATTAGTCCAGTCTATCTTAAGAAATTTACTACATGGTAATTTTATCTCATTCCAACTTGAGTAAGATAAGCCAAATTTAGTACAGCATTTAACACAGGCAATGTAATAAATACAATATGTAATTTAAAGATGAGTTTTCCGTATAAATGGGAAGGTATTTCTAAATATAGCAATGAATATAATCTGAATAAATTTACAATTTAAGTTTATTCAAATTAATATGTTGAATTATTTTTTTTCGTGGGCAGACAAGAATTCTCTCTGATAATAATCAACATTTCACCCTTATTATTTTTACATTCTGTGTTTTGTTACTAAATGTATTCAATGTCATTTCTCTCAACATGCCTAAAATTGAAAAGATTATCATTCCTTATTTAAAAAAAAAATACATTTCTCCCTCGAAATCCCATAAGATAAATTAAGTGGAAAAAGAAACTAGCATTAAGAAACAAATTGCTGAAACTAAGGCATACTTTTGAGATTATGATGATCAAAATCTTATATTACATGTATTTAGAAATAACATAAAGTAGACGGAAACAGTAGGAGAATCTTTTGAGAATATTTTTTTCATTTAGAAAGTACGATACATATAAGGGGAAATAATATATTCAATAACAGTAATTTAAATTTCATACTATTAGAAAAGACTAAGATACCTTTTGAAAATATAACCAAAAATTCATGCAAAGGTATATCACAACACCTTAAAGAAAGAGCTTATTTTTGATGTAATGATTATAGTATTATTATTTTTTTAATTTGAACGATATTTGTATATTAGATAATTTTTCGATAAAAAGTCTTATGAAGAAGTATCATGGGGCAGATGAATCAAAGCAATGCTCTGAGTTAAAAAAACAACATTGTTATTTTGACTTTGAAATGTAAAAATAAATAACACTAACCACAACACACATACGTACAGTTACTTATTTGACTCTTGCATTTTTAACGTTTTCCTTTAAGAATTTTTCTAATAAAATCAAATCTAGATCAGCTTTATAAAACAAAAATGTGTTTATTTACTTAATATTGAAACACATATATAAAGGAAAAACAATCACCATACATAATTTAGAAATAACCACTTCTCTGATTGATTTTACCATCCAGTGCAATAAATGTACAATTTTAATTGTTAAGAAGTTAAGCCACTTAGTAGCCATATTTTTTTTTTCCGATTTGATTTAAATTCAATTTTCGTCACCTTCTGAGGTAGCTGCTCGAGGGTTTTTTGACGATGGGGCTCGTAAATTTGAACCACGCCCAGATGACGAGGAGAGCCCTTGAGACGAAAACCTCCTATCAAAACTTTCACAGAACATCAATGGGAAGATTTTGAACCTCAATAGATCAAACATGTGTTAGCCTCTCTACACGGCAGATTTCACACGACTCGACAACACCGGCTATGAGTTCGTGACTAAGATCACTCGGCTACCGTGGCTGAATGTTTTCTTTCAATTTACACCAGTGTTTTTCAAACTACGGGGTAAACCCCCTTGGGGGTCGGGCGTGATAATCCTACGTGGGTGACGCGAGCCTATTGAAAAGTCGAAAACAAATGATTATTTAAAAAAATGTTAATTAACTGAATGGAAGCAAAACAGAAACATTATGTGTTAACCTTACGTATGAGGCGGGAGTATATCTAAAAGTCAAAGATAATTAAGATATATATATATATTAATTTACTGAATAGAAGCTAAACAGAATAAATTATGTCATAAAAACAAAATGAATATTTACACTATATAATATACTCATAAATGTATTAATTCTGCGCAATGTATTTGACAATTAATTTATTAATAATAAATTAAGAACAAGTTTAGTATTAACTAGTGACTCTCATGGGCTTGTCTTGCAGAGCAGGTTTTCGAAGGAAAGTTTAATATAAGTTATTGGTACTCTAAGGTCTTTTTTATATTTTTAGCTGAGATCTTTATTTTGTTTTCAATGTAACCACGGCAGATAATCCAGTTTCACAAAGGTAGGATGTTGAAATTGGAGGATTAGACTTCCGAAATAGATAATTAAAGAGATAAATCTTTAATTTAATTAAAAATTCTAAGGAAATCTGTTCTAGTTTAAAAATTAGAAAGGAAAAATTAAAAAACTACTTATCGTGTTACACTTAAATATAACCTACTTAAAATATCTATTACTCAAAAGTAAAATATACAAGGTTTAATATCTGGATACTTTGTAAAGTTTCTGATTAAGGTCACGTTATAGCTTCAGCGTCAAAGAATATTATTATTGTATTCAATACATTGTTATTCTATAAGGAAGGGGGGCGCGATGAAAATTATAGTTGAAAATTGAGGCGCAAATATTGAACGTTTGAGAAGCACGGACTTACACTATAGAAAATACGTACCAAATGTATTATTTTAGAGAAAACTATTTTGGTGCTACAGTTAAAAGAAAACTAGGTTTGTCTTATTGTAAAATTTGTTTTGTAGGATTATTTCTCGTAAGTTAAAAATATTACTAGCGATATTTTAATATAAACTGCCCCACTACAACTTATAATCTTATTAAAATACGCAAAGAAATGTTCTACATAGATAGAGCTTAATAACAAAAAATTAATTAGTCTTAATTTCAAGTATAAGCACATAAATATGTAAATACTATCTATTTTGCTTTACACATTAAAATTAAGCACTTGCTCAGGAATAATTAAAAGAAAATACTGCCGAATTTTATATCTTATCCCCCCAAAAACAGTCTTAATAAAGATAGTTTTTATCATTAAATTACATTCAGGTACTTCATATCTACATATTTATTTTGCGTGTCTCGGTCTTACTGAGCGGTAAAATATACAACTGATATATATATATATATATATATATATATATATATATAATAATAATGTATAACTCGAGAAACACGAAAAATAAAATGCTCAAAAATATTCATAAATATATAAAAAGTTAAAATAATATTTAGTGATCATACGTAATTCATTTTTACACCTAGTAATTTTGGTTATTAAGTGCTAAATATTTTAATTACTTTCAATTATTTCCTTAATGTCACACTGAAATGTATGATTGGGATTACAGGTGCAAGTAAGTACATTCAGTTACGATAAGAAACGAAGAAAATGAAATAACAGTTTTAACATACACACACATTGAAACTATACTTAACATTCTATGGTTTATCTGAAAATCTATTGTATCCACCGGATGCCAGCCTAAATATAAACATGACTGCCGTAGTTCAGTTAAATTTCTAGGTTGCTGGCAACTACTAATATATTATACCACTGATTTGATTATACGAATAATGTTTCTCTAGACTAAACAACAGACTCACTTCAAAATTTCCAAACAAGATCTAAAAACTTCACAAGAATCTGACCTTTTATCTCAATACCCTACCTTCCACACTAAAATGTGCATTGAGAACAATTAATGCCGGTTTCAATTAGTAATCTGAAACCTTCATCATTACACATGATGGAGCTTGATAGAAATGGTACTATCTATCTTAACATTGCACTATCTGTTTTGATATTAAGCTACATCAACGTTACGTTAGACCAAAGAAATTGGGAGCACGAATGCATAAAGATATTATAAATTGGCCGGCTGGGTGGCGTTGTTGGTTTGTTGAGGGTTCGACATCGGCAGATGTCGGTGGATTTTCATGATGCAAAAAATCGGCAGCGGCAAAGTCACAAGATTATGCGGAATATAAAAGTGAGTGTGTCTCTTCGCATAGGTGCTAACTACAAAATTTAAATCTTAAGTATGGTTTCGCATCGCCTGATCTCACGTGTCTCCATCTGGGGAGAAAACTGGGCATCAAAATTACATGTGGTGATTGGTATCCGCCTATAGGGTGCCACACTTACAATAGATACCAGCTCCCGGAGAATATACTCGGTCTGCAATGTTAAATTATCAAAACACAGCACCCTTAAAAATAAAAATAAAATATATATTTTAAGTTCGTCCATTGGGAACAGTTATTTTTAAATTAAAACTGTCACCATACTCGAAGCAACTGTGAATTTCTCATCCAAATTATTTTCTACCCCTTATTAAAAAAAAAGATCTCTATCGCTAAAAAGGCACTAAGCTTAAGAAATCCTTCCCATGACTACACCATATAAATCTACATCACAGAAATCTCATGTTATTTGACGTGGAACGAACTATTATCTGCGGATAAGTACACTTTGATAGAGAAGAGTCCTGAGCAAGAGGGCCAACTTATCATCTTCCAAAACTCTTCCCTTCCTCCTCCCGAGAAAAAAAAACAGAAGCGGTCGATTTTTCACTGCTCAGAGCAATAAATCAAGCGAAAGTATCAATTTTTGTCAGCAACGGGGTAAGAGAAAAAACACGAGCCCATTTCAAATAATAACAAAAATAAAATATCTACATAAATGTAGTGGAATTTTATTTTGTATTCTCTGCAGACTCGGAGTCGGCTAAGACTATTAATCTTGGGCACAAAAGGGGATATTTCTACGATATGAATATATTCGGCTCAAATATAAATTTCGCCAAGACAAATTGGGCACAGCCAAGCAGAAAGGAATCCCTCAGCTGGAAAATAAAAATGTTAAGTTAAGAAAATGAAGTAAAAAGGAGACAGTTTCTTCGCCTGAATTTCATTTAAGGTCGTTATGCTTTTGTCCCCACATTCAATAATCTTGAAAACGGTGGCACAAATGTGTTTAAGGAATCTATTAGAAAAAAGAGGAAATAAAATAAATGGATATAAAATATGTTTATCAAAAATGAAAAATAATTTTTCCAATCGATTGCTCTCTTTCGCAAGTTTGATTTACTCTATTATTATATGCGAGTTAGTACTATGTAGCAAAACAAACATTGCATTGATTTTATGCTCTATTATTTCATATTATTTCAAGCTTTTGTTATATGTGATAAGAGAATGTAAACCGTTATTAATACAATTGGTTAAAATATCACTTTTGGTTTCGTAGCAAAATAACCAGTACCTTTCAACTACATAATTTCTTTAAAATTGGCTAAATATTATACAAATATCTTATTTTGGGCAGCAAAAAACTATTTAGTGTCTATGAAAACAACAATTTAACCCTTTTGCACACATATTCCATGCTGGGGATAACATTACAAATCTGGGATAGAACTCATGCGTCATGCTGGAGATGACACAATATATATAATATATATATATATTATATATATACATATAGTATATATATATACATATAGTATATATATATATTATATATATACATATAGTATATATATATACATATAGTATATATATATATACATATAGTATATATATACATATAGTATATATATATACATATATATATTATTATTCCTCTCTTTGAGACATTCATTCTTGTTCTCTTTTCTTAGCTTCATTTTAATATATTAGCAGTTTTTCTTCCACGTGTTGTATTAGGCTTAACTTTTCAACTTGGTTTTTTCCCCCCTATTATGTCGAAAGTTTCTGCTGGACGGGGAAAGTGGATCCATAAAGCATTGCTTACCCTAATTCGCTGGCCTAATTCAGCGACAGCTTTAGAAATCATAATAGGTCTCCAGTTTAGTCCAAAGACTTTTTTTTGTATCTACATTTGTTGTGTCTGGATAATTCCAATTTCTTCCTGCTTTAGCACTGTAGGTTCTAGTACTTCTTCACTTTTATTTTATATATATATATATATATATATATATATATATATAGGTCAATTCTCTACTAACAAGAGATCACATCCAAACAATAAACTCGACAAACACATAGACAGCAGGAAAATCATACAATGAAGGACAAAAGAGTAATCGAGATAATAAATATAAAATGGATGCTGCAGTGCCATGAACAATACTGACTTAGGACAGTTAGTATATAAAAATTAATTTATATAAAAGTGGGGTTGAACATGTTTTTTGGCCAGCCAACCTTCCCCCTTTATTTGTAAATAACACTGAGCAAAAACCAATAGGAAATAATGGATAGAAATATCATATATAACTCATACGTCATCTTGGACATGACAGTACAAATTAATTTGTTATAGAAATTACTCATACTGGAAAATGCAACACTAATTTATCAAAAATACGTTCTAAATGGTTACAATAAATAATTGTTAAACACTATGTGGTATTTGAGAACTCCCACAGATATATTTTTCCAAACTGTCTTCATTAGAACATTTTGTAGTTACAACCATGCATAGAATATCTTCCTTTGAGTTTTTTTAATTCAGTAAATATATATACAAATAGATTATGAGAATACTTGTAGGATAGAGATAGATAATTTGAATATACATATATAGAAGTGCGAAACCTCATAACTGTTTGGTACCGCTAATTCATCTCCGCTTTATATGTAAATGGGATTTTCCCTTAAGGAGGATTTCGGGTAATCAGCAAAATGAAGGAAGATGAAAATTAACGTAAGATTTAGAGAATAGGCTTGAAGAAAAAATATTCAATGTTAGTACCTCGTTCTGAATGAAAGAATCACGATTGTACGATCTGTTCCAACAAGAAAACTAAGGGTGGAAGGAAAACAACAGTTTATTTTAGAGTAACGCTGAATACATTTCCCCCCTGCACTTAGAATGAGAAAAGCTGTAAAAAAATTAAATCTTATATTATTATAATACAAAATGAATTTGACAGGGATAATTCAATTTCTGCAAATTTCTTTGGATGGAAATAGATACAAGTTTTTGCAACCAGCAAGGTTGTAAAAAAATTGAGTGCAAATAGTCAAGAATCGAGAAAAATGTTTTGAATCGAATGAAAAATATTCCTTTCAAAGCCACGGATACAATGAAAAGAATTATAAAGAAATGATCAATCTAATACCATAATGTGCAAAAGGAATGGAAATATATATATATATATATATTGTATTTTTTATTTAATGAATAAAACTGTTCAGTTAAAAATGAAGAATTGTAGCATCAGAAATAGATTTTGTTAAAGTATTTTATATATATAGTATCAGTACTACGTAAATATTTCAGTAAACTGAGAAAATAGTGTGTGAGATTTCAGAGTTTGAATACAATTATTTATGTATGATATTTACTGTCTATCAGTTACATTTCTCAACACTTCCTTTTTCATTAAGAAAAAAAAAAAAAGAAAAAAAAAAAAAAAAAAAGCTGAACACCAATTACATTCAAAGGAAAACTTTTTGCATGAAGCCTCAAAAATATTTTAATTACATGCTATACGATAGTGGAGCTAAGAATATATATTTAGAAGGTTTTTTCGTATTTTATTGGATATACCAGCAATAAAAACAAATATGTAATTATCGATATATTAATTTAAATAATAAAGAAGGTAGATGTCTTACGGTACGCGAGTACATATAAATTACATTTTAGGAAAAAAGTTATCCAAAAATAATATAGGCAAACATAAAGAAGCCATTATATTATAAAAAAATTACGAGAGATAATATAAAATAAAATTTTCAGTAGGATATATATTTCAAGATTTATCTTAGTAGGAAATGACGCACAATATTTTTTGAAATGAAAAAAGCACACATACACAATTCTGTACTCACTATCCGTAGTTAAATCAAATTAATATAAAGCTTCAAATAAAAAGAGCTTCAATAAATGACACCCATATGAAGGAAAATGATATAAATCCTTTATAAACTAAAACCTCGTTGAAAAGATAGCAAACGTTTCTTGAATTATTAACTGCTATTGTGTTGATGCCAAAGGGATTTTATGTCCCTGATACGAATTATTCATCACCTTCTGGATTCCTGCTTTAGAGACGGAATATATTGCTTAATAATTTAATTTTGAAATAACATTTATAGTACTATATATGTATGGATGAAATTTTTCTTGAGAGTATAGATGAAAAAAAGCACAAATAATGAGTTGAAATCTTTTTAGAAGTACATCAGCTCAACAGTTTCAAAGACGAAGTTATTGTGGGGGAGATATTTCACTTATAAGGGGAAGATTCATTTAAATACAATGCTATGTACGAGGGTTGTTTTTTTAAGTAAGGTCCGTTTGTTTTTAAAAAATAACAACAATATATTGTTTCAAAAACCTTTATTTTAAGATTGTGCATACTTTGCCTATTTTTCTACATAGTTGCCGAGTTTATTGATGAACTCGTCATACCTTAGAATTAAGTTTTGAAAACCCTCTTCAAAGAAGTCTGCCGCCTGTTTGGACAGCCAAGGATTCAGGGCGCTTCAATTTCTTCGTTGTCACTGAAATGCTCCCCGCCAAGACTGTGTTTGAGGTACCGGAAATGTTGGAAGTCGCTGGGAGTAAGGTCGGGGCTGTATGGTGCATGGTCCAAAACCTCCCAGCCAAAGGATTCGATTAACTCCCGAGTCATTCGAAAAGTGTAAGGCCTTGCGTTATCGTGGAGGAGCAAAACACCTTTTGACAGAATGCCGTGTCATTTGTTTTGCAATGCTTTTTTAAGCTTCCGTAGAGTTGTGTGGTTGGCACCTGAGTTGATCGTTGTCCGTTATGACATAAAGTCCACCAGAAAAACACCTCGCGGTTCCCAGAATACTATTGCCATAATCTTGCTCTTTCACAGCGTTTGTTTGCTTTGACCTTGACAGGGAGAGGACTGTTGCTTTGACACCCACCGAGAATACAATTTCTTAAAGTTGAGGTTTTCAGTCACGATTTTGTACACCACCAACTGACAAACGTCGGAAAATTCCAATGAAAGTTTGTTTTTGTTCTCACGAATTTTCGTTTCAACTGCATGAATCAAATCATCAGTGATTATAGAGAGATGGCCTGAGCGTTCTTCGTCATTGACATTTGTTCGCCCATCTTTAAACTTCCTGACCCATCGAATTTTGCTGTCACTCATTGCTTCTGTGCCATAAACTTCTGTTATCTGGCGATAAATGTCTGCAGCCAACATGTTTCTTGCTGTAAAAAAAAAAAAAAAAAAACCCCAACAAACCCCAAAAAAAAACACTTGGCGGGCGATTTAATCACCTTAAACATTTTAAAGACGCACAGCGAATCTTACACGACTGCTACAGAGATAGGAATGGTGCATGTGTGTTCGCAAAGGATGCTGGTCTGCGATGCAGAGATTCATTGAGGCACACGCGCGAACTAGACAGATATACGCGCTAACGGACTTTACTTTAAAAACAACCCTCGTATTTTTACTCTAATTCTTTAAGCACATTTAAATGGGAAATTCTTCATATTGATACATAACAATAATTTAATTTTTAATGACTGTTAAGTACCGTAAAATCAGGCGCGTAACGCGCACTTTTAACACACACACACAAAAATGAGATCGTAATTCAAGGGTTCGCGTTATACGCCGGGTATGGAAATGAGAGCTCTAAAAATAAGAAAAAGAGATGAACATAAAAACGGTTTGACTTCTACATATATTGACAATATGTTTAGTTGAAAGAAAAGACATTCCGTAGAAACTCTCTCTCTCTTCTCTTAAAGGGTTATAATTCTAGAAATAATCTACATTTATTTTCTAAAGCTTTTGGAATAATACCTCGAATAATTAACTTCAAAACGTAACAGCATTCCATATATACATTTCAAAATTCATTGCAAAAAAGTAGGTGCACTTTATATGATGACTATACTTAAATTTTTTTTAAAAAAATGTAGCTTGAAAGTATAGGTGTGCGTTATACGTCGCATTTTATGGTATATATATCGCTTTTTTGCTGTTTATTACAAAACAGGAAGCAGACAAAGAAAAGATTTTAAGTCCGTTTACCCTTGTAAAGTAATGTTTTATCTAAAAATAAGCTGCTTCTCTGCTTTTTTTTAAAATTTTTTTATTTATAAATTTTTATTTTGTATTTCAAGAAATAACTGGTATAAACAAGTATTATTCACATAGTTATATTTTCGGAAGATTAAGCATTTAATATGTATTTTTTGTGCTTCAAGATATATTTGAATAAAATATTCATTTTATTCAATTATATCTTAAATATTATATTTTAAAATCATTTGTTAAGTAATAAAATACATCAATGCCGAAAAAATTTCAATATAATAAAAAAATAAAAATGTTTTCCTAATTATTGGGCATAAAAATCAATTTTTTTTTGTTCTTTACTCACAAGGAAATCGATTTTAAATTATTAGTTCTTGTATTCACTCCTAAATTATTTTTTTAAACATATTTTGATTCAAACAATATATTTTTGAAATGAGAAATAAATCGAATGATAGAATACTTCAAAAGCTTTCAAAATCTGTACAGCGATAACCAGTATTTATAATCAGAAGGAATTCACTCATTTACTAATATATAATTGCCTTCCTTAATTCGTTTTAAATTTCGATTTTAAAAGTAGGATAGATATATTTTTTTATTGAAGTTGTGGCTTTTAATAAATACATACACACATACTGCACTAATTCAATCATGATATAATGCATGCGATAAAAATCTCAAAATAAAAAATAGGCAAGTAAATACTACTTAATACGAATTTCGAGTTATAATAAAAATTCCTAAAGAAGTCTAAATAAACTTACAATTTTTCAAATATCTTAATTAGTTAGCGCAAAAATTAATATGCTGTCCTATTTAGCCTAGAGGTGAGCTAGTCTCGAAAGCTTCGTAGCTCTGAATAATGAAATAGAAGTGCGAAAATGATTAAAGACTCATAGGGCGGAATAATGAAGTCTGTAGCTTTCTAAGCGAAAATAAGCCTTAAAATCATAAGTTGGTGTGCAGAAATTAGCAAAAGAAGTAACTTATGTGTTGTTCTGTTTATTTAATCATCATACAAATTTGTAAGGTTCGTCGATTAAATATTTTCATCCAGCATCCAACTTAATGAGTATAATCATTTAAATTAGTTTTTATGCAATTAATATAAATTATTTTGCAGAAAAATGTCATTTTTTAAAAATATTATAACTACTACTGGTGTAGTAGTTAGTGACGGGGCTTTGAACTCTAATTTTTTTTCGTTCCAGTTCTACTAAAAAAAATATATCGGTTCAGTTCCGGTTTTTGTTCCGACATAAAAAAAAATTACCTTTTTTTTTCGGTTCAGTTCCGAATGAGTAATTTTATTTTATGTATATTCTTATCGTCATATATACTTCTAGTCCATTCGATTGAATTAAATCTATCTTATATAAGTAGTTTGGTGGGAAACTAAAACAGGAAAGTTCTAGTGAACATCAAAATAGGAAATCGAAAAGCTATGTACGTGTAATGATGATAATTATATGGTTGACTTTAAATTCGGAAAAATTAATAAGTTGGTTTCAGTAACAAAATGATTGAAGATATATTGAATCTAAATAAATCGATGTTTTGTTTGGTTCTCCCGACCAAAATAATGGTTTTTTTACCGGGTTTCAGTTTAGTTCCGGTTCGAAGCCTTGGTTATATTATATATTATAGATAGAATATATAATATAACCTAGAATATATATATTTATATTCTAGGTAGAGTGACATCATTATGACTACCTAATAGTATCCAGAATCACTACCCTTTTAAGGAACAAAATTTGTTCCAGTATGTGTTAGTGAATCAATAAGAACACTGAGGGCTTCTACAGCTATCTTTTTTCTATGAATTATCCACAAACCTTTGCATATGCGTTATGCCAATTATCAGCGGAAGGGTGTATGACTGTTTAAAATATGACTTCTTGTAGATAGCCACCATTTTCCAATCAGGGAACTTGTATTCAGGTATTAAAGCCGCTGTTTGCTCTCATCCTTATCCATCTATATTTTCACACCTCACCTTATTACTGCATTGATATTCATCAGTCCTGAATGATTCAAAGTCGTGTGTAATTCCTAAGAGCATTTAGTTAGTAATACAAAATGACACAAGTAAACCACATTTTGAAAAAATATATTTAAAATATGTTTAAAACATTAAATGTTCAGACATAGGTAGAAGATATCCATAATCAATTAAGCCTTTGATGGTTATGAACGAGCAATCGAATCGTGCTTCAGAATGCGAACAAACGAGTTAAGCTCGGGAACCAGACTTTGACCGAAATGGGTAGAAACGAGTACTACTTACGTTGTGAAACTTTCCCCCAAAGCGCGCTGATGAGCTGGGCTCGTTCGAATTTATTATTCTGCATTGATTTCGTTACAAACGAATCCTACTCACGAAATTTTGTTAGTTTTACTGTCTACAGATTTTAGTACAAATTCCATGATTTTCTTTTCATAATGACGGGGGAATTTCTTTTTTACCTTGTTCTTTTTATGCGTATTTTGGCACGTTTTTTTCGGTGTTTGTATAGTAAAATGTCTCAAAAGCAAAACTTAGATTATTATGATGATGATTTTGATTTCGATACATAAAGCCTATTAAGGTTTGAGTCTGATGAAGATTTTGTTCACAGCATATCAAGCTCAGAAGACGATTCAAGCAATGAGGAATATTTTTTCAGTGTTCGACAGTGGTGTAAAATTGATTCAAGTTCTCACGTTCCTAGCCGATTTAGATTTACTGGTGATGGGGGCATGAAAGCTTGCGTGACAAATATTTCTGATCAACTAGAGTACTCCGAGCTGTTTTTTACTGATGAGATTATAAATGATATTGTTACTGAAACCAACATTTTTGCTGCTGAAAATTTAAACCAATTTAAGAGCAAAGAACATTCCCAAACTCATCATTGGAGTGAAACTAATGCGAATGTATTGAGAGTATTTTTTTTCAACTTTAATTTTGCAAGGAATAATTAAGAAACCAAATGTAAGAATGTATTGGTCAAAAAGACAGTTAATTGAAACTCCTAGTTTTTCTAACCTCTTGAGTTCGAGAAGTAGTTGTCGTTGTATTTATTTGGTCCTTTCAATTTAATACTTGTCTTATATTTATAATCAACTATATTATTATTTATATAATTGATTATAATAATTTATAATTTACTATTTAATAATTATCATTTATTAATTATTTTAAAGTACGTAAAAACTGTAATTTGTGTACTACAAATACTTTAAATCCCTTTGTGTGATACATGAAAACAAGGAATAAGTTCTTTAAATACAATTCCACTAGAAATTAAATTTTTTAAAGTAATTCATCTATATAGCCCATATGAGAAATATGTATCAAATATTTTTAATTGAAGAATTTTTCTCCTATTTCTAGAGATAAATTTTATAATTAACGCACTTTATGCTGTACACACTAGTGAATGAAAGAGAAAAAAACTCAACACATTCACAATTACCAACAATAAGAAAAAATTGTTAGGAAAGAAAACATCACTGTCAGTTTGATTAATGCCAGTCACACACTGTCAGTTTCAGGGAGCTCGAACAAGGCTTTCCAGAGTGGCATTAATTAATTAAATAATTTTTAGATAACTTGTGCGCTGATTAAAAATACTTTTAATCAATATTCATAATTGTTGAATTAATTGCCTTATGGTATTTGTGTTTTAACTTAGATTTATTTCAGTTTAAGTATATTTACGCCTATCACATTGCATCTCTTTCTAACAATGTATTTTTCTCTAGATAATTATCTTTATTGCTCATGCAAGGAGTTAGGAACTTTTCATCCGTGTATGTGTGCATTTTAATTATTTTTAATTCCCTGAACAAAGTACATCCCAAATAAAGCAATTAACTCACTTCCGAACTCTTCACAAACTCCTCCCTAAACATGAAATATTATTTACAAAAATTCAGGATAGCTGTTATGCCATACTTTTGTTCACTCTAAAAACAATCAAGAAGAAGAAAGTGACGGGACTTTCTTTTCTAATTACAACATAAAGAAAGTATAATTGGATAACTGCGAAATGATTTTTTTCTCTCCGCTGCCATTCCCTAAGAACTAAAAGAAAAGGAACATAAATTATCTTCCATTCCCAGAGATGCCATCCATCATAGAGGGTGCATTCACTTTGGAAAAAAAAAAAAAGAAAATCTCTTAAGAAATTACAAGCGGGAAAATCGTTTGCAATTTTGTCTGGCCGCAACAACTTATAAGAAAAATGGTGCTGCCAAAAGATTGAGCTTAACTTTTTGAGATTTATAACGGAAGTTGAATTTAACTCAAGGAAGAAATAACAAGAAAATCGAAAAGGACTTTTACTTGATTTTATCTGAACAGTAATGATTAAAAAGATTTATCTTTTTTCTGTATTTTGCATTAACGTTATTTAAAGAAAATACGAAAGATAAATTACATATATATGCGATTTAATATATAGCAGATATTTCAATTTAGATAGAAATTACTTTACGCTGTAAGGCTTTTCGAAAGTGAAACAATACATAACATTAAACATGTATTTATTAATAAATATAGTTAAAAATAGCTCTTTATAAAGTATAATGGCATTTTCACTCTGGAAAAAATTCCCACAATACTATTAAAATATTTTGCCATAAAAATACGTAAGGAAAATGATAGTAATTGAATATATTTTTAATCAAGAAGAATACATTTCACTTTGAAACATAATTATTTTGGATAGTATGATTAAAAAATATATATATATTTTTCAACTATATATTATTCGAATGAATTAATAATTTTTTTTTATTTCTGGAATACAGAATAAAAAAAAAATATTTTATTATTGAAATAGTCCAAATTATCCTGTACAGGTTCTTACTGCAGATACAACTAAATTATAAAATGGCTGATGTTTATTATGGCTTTTTATATCTTTCAATCGTTATGGAGGTTGTGTTGTGGAACAAACTCTCATAATAAAATCCCTGCCTCTGAAACCTATATGACTCCCATAAAGATCAACAACGTTACTTGATTTATGGTATTTCATCTATTGGAAAAATGCAAGCAATAAATGGGCAAGTTCTTTCGATGAAAATCGAAATTTATATTATGAAAAGCTTTAGTAAATAAAGCAAAATTTCTTTTTAACAGGAATTAAATAAACAAAAACTTAAATCTACATTAGTACAGATTCAAAAATCACGCAGATATTGAACACAACAATGTATATCTGTATTAATCATTTTTTCACATAAGGCGAAAAATCATTGTTAAATATTTGACTTCAATACTTCATCCCATTGTTGGTTGTGTACTCATAAAATTTTCTAGAAGCTTCAAACACTTTCTTGTAATATAATTTTTGTTGAGCCATCTATTTTTGGTTTTAAAATAAGTGGCATTTAGTCATTCCTCCTCACTTGCAATTTTTAAGCATTATTCTCACCAAGAATATTGACAGTTAATCTGACCACAATGCTCTTTCGCAAGAGAAAGGAACAAAAATCGTTTTTTGAAACAACTTCAGGTTAATGAATAATTTGGACGTATATAAAAAGTTAGTTACATATGAACACTGAGGAATAATATGGTATGAATCAATAAGACAAAGATATAATGCAATGACACACCTATACTGAATTTTTTTTCTGTATAATCACCAAACTGCTGCAATCATTTGTTTGCCAAAGCTTAAATATTATGTGCTCTCATTATAGAAATCCCATTTTTGTGCCATTGAGCAAACATAGAAAACTAGCTTAATATGGTCCTCGTTGAAGAAATTGCACCATGTCATATGTCTTGCAATATGTCAAGCACATGGAAATTGTAAGCATTCATATCAGGGACAAAAAGCAGGAGATTACTACTTCCCGTCTATATTGCACGTGTCTTGTGAGATCCAGCTTTGTCTTGCAAGAGAAAATTTTTTTCATTAACTATATACAGACTGTGTTCTTAACAGCTTTGGCAAAGTCTTTAGTGTTACAATATACATAGTGTGATGCGACATTGATGATTCTGCCTTGCGTCACAAACTCTGAGCAATTAATTATCCTTATGTTGGAGAAAATATGGATTATGACCCCACACGTATTTGGGTCGGAAAATTATTAAATATTATTCGGATGGATAAGGATGAATGTCTCCAAGATATTGAAGAACGTTTCATTTCTTATGTATAAAATGATGCTGGAGCTTAAGAAAATGTCTTCTACCGTTAATCTTTTTGCGACGATGTATTGATCAACGTAAAACATTGTAAAGACAGATATGTCCATATGCATAAGTCCGAAATGTCAACGGCAGCCGGATGGTGCATAGAGGAATAGCGTTTCGTACTTGTTCTACAGAATCCGTTGTACCCACCGAAAAGTCTATTGAACGGCTGGTCGCACGATAAAGAAGTTTAAGACTGGTACATATTTGACACACACGTCATGAAAGGGTTACAGGAATCTTAGAGAAAAGTAAAACCTTCATCATTTGCATTTAGACGTAAAATAGGACGAGCAAACAGTTTTACTGGTTGTCTAGACTGAGTGTCGTATAATTAAATGAGCACCTGTCAAAGAATACTTCAAACTAAAAATGATGATTCTAAATCCGGGATACACGAGAATCATGTGGCTGAATGTATTCATGGCTTTTGTTGTGCTTGACGTTAACAATCATTTTTGTGCAACCAAATTGGCAAAGTGTGAATACCCACATTCACTATGGTTGGATGTAATATTATGTATAAGTCATACGTCTTCGTATTTCATACTAAAATTTGCGTTTAAATGCAACACAAGAACGTACTTTATGTTTAAAAAATTAGGTGTAAATTCCAAAAGGGAGTTCGTGTACAACACGGCAGCAATCATTTATACTTGAATGAAAATAGTCAGTGTCAGAAGTCATTGATATCTCCTCTATTATGAGATAGGGGCAGTCATGTTTCAAGAGAGTGTTATGTCTTGTGAGACAAGAGTAGCATGATTTCTAAATGATCTGCGTATAATTAAATTCCAATACATTTTATATATTCTAGAAATATACTAGAAATTTATAAATTATAAATATTTTCAACTAACCTGATCATTCTCTAATTCTTTTTCTTAGCATTTTAAATTAACTAATTAGTCCTTAATTTTTTAAATAACTTAATTTATTTTAAAGTTTAAATTTTTTGTATTGCGTAAAATGTTTATTTGAGTAAGAATTTTTATAATACTGGGTAATTGGAACATGCATCATTGTAACTACTATATTATGTTTTTTTTTTAAATTAAATTTCGATTTCATAAATTTTGATGCTTATTTCAAACGCGGTGTTTAAATTTATTCCATTGTGCAAACTTACAGGGATTGCAAAGGGTAAAATAGAAATATTGGATTCAAATTTTTCTCATATTGTTAGTTAAAGCTTAGAAAAAGAGGTATTAAATCATGTATAATCATCAGTTGTTGATCGAAATTGGAAATTATGATTACAGTGACCAATAAATTACTGCGCAGCTATCTTGTAAGACGTTATTTAAATCCAACCAACATAAAAATTTATTTTTATCTCTTTTTCTTTACATTTCATAAACGTATTAATAAACAGGAATATACTAAGGAATGTTCTAAGAGCCACATTGTTTTAGTTACACACACAGAACACTCTGAGTAGTTATATATATAGTTTCATATTATTTTATTTTAACACCTATAATTAATTTCATCTGAGTAATTGCTATAGAAAACCATTTGCAATAAAAATTAAATTGGAAAAAAAAATGTGAGCAATATCATTAATTTTAATATTATTTCCTCTTAAACGAATTATATGACGAATTTTTAAACTTTTAATTGTTTCTTAAATTGCATATGTTCCCATTATATTCCACTTAGTTTTAAAACGTTTTTACATATCGAATGTAGAGTGAAACAGATTATTTTGAATTACTCAATGAGAAGAAGTTTCCCGATTTAAGATCGAAGAGTAAAAATTTCTAGTTATCAGATTGAAATTTTTTTACAGAATATCGTTCCACTCTTTTGTTTGCAAGCTAATTTTGCTAACAAAATAAGTGTCTTTAGTGAATCCTAACACCAGTTTTTATAACATAGTAACGGCTGAACTTTCACAGCGGTATTAAAATTTGAAGAATCATTGAATATAAATGTGGGAATTAAAACGAAACAAATAAATTAAAAAAAAACATGATTTTCACAACTTTGGATTAAATGCGCATTTTGTAACAACATTCTGCGTATCAGATTATAAGACATCTGTTTCCAGCGCTTTCTTGTTTTGGGGTCAATTTACGCTAAGAACTAAATATTAACACGCATGGCAGTGGGCATACAGAAAAGGTAAGGATAGGATTAGCTTAAACTATTCATTCATTCCCTTTTGGAGAAGAGACACTTGTCCTGCTGATAATCGAGCTTGTGAAGGTGCTTATCCGAGGACAGAACCGACAGCTTTATTATAGACGCAAATTGCAAATCATTGGCGTGCTGAGTACTACTCTGGGATCCAGTGAAAGATTGAATACGCATGAGCATAGAAAAAATATATTCTGCGAACTATATTCTGCTGAGTGGAGAAAACTGGTACAATTCTAGATGTACACTCCATTGTAAGGTGCTACCATCTAGTGAGATAAATTATAGGATGTGCTTACATTACTATCTC
>BMAV01019776.1:0-60662 GCA_019973955.1 Trichonephila inaurata madagascariensis | reverse complement strand
TAATTATTTTTGACATTGATTTGGTGAAAATTTTTATCATTATTATACCCTAAATTCATGTTGGTGACTAAATTATTCCAGAATTCAATGAATTAAAGTAAAACAAATAAGCTATAGATCACAGATAGATTTTAATTACGTAAGTAATAAAATTATTATAAAGAAACAAGTAATATAAAAACAATTTTAAAGTCAATTCCTTCTTGGGTCAAAGAAAACTTTTATTTTAGTTATTTTTCATCAAATAATTACAATTAATATAAATATGTATACATGACAGAATGAAAATATTAAGGACAATTCATTTTTATTAATTATCATAAAAGTATAGCATTTTTATCCAAAACAATCGTGTATATAAAATTTCAGTTCAACTGAATGCTTTAAAACGTGAGGAAAAAAAAGCTTTTAAAGTTTTGACCCAAGTCACTAAAAATGAAGCCAACGTGACTGTATCTATAATTTTTTAAATAATTAGTTTCAGTCAATTAATTTTAATTAATTATAGTTAAATTATCGTATTGTCACCCCAAACAATCGTGTACAGAAAAGTTCAGCTCAACTGAGCGCTTTAAAATGTATTTTATTAATGATTGAACGATTTGAACAATATATATATTGGGAGATCGTGAACTAATAGTAGGAATTGAAAAACAGGATAAAATAGAGGGAGAGAGAAAGAAAAAGAATGAGAAAGAGGGCATAAGAAGTGCATGGACTGTACTTTACTCTATAAGAATTTATATTTAATATTAACAAATTAATTTTATAAATCCTTACTAAAAAATAGGACACTACTCTCTTTAAAATATAAATTATTTATATAGAATAAAATCTACGTGAGTCTTAACATATTTTTTTTATTTTTGGTAACTGGCATGATTAAATATTCATTTTCTGAAAAGAATAAAACTTCTTTGTACGCGGCAAAAAAGTTTTTTTATAAAAAATTCTTTTTTTGGTATTTAGATACATTTATAGAACGGAGAAAATGTTATTTTGAAGGAATTATGCTTAGAGAAGGATAAATGCTTTATCTGAGGCAAAGTAGCAAAAAACTAATAAGGTGAATAAATTTGTTACCGTAATTTTTATATTTCATAAGGATATTTAAAGCCAAATATTTTGCTACTAAAAATTTTAGAAATAAATAAATAATTGAACAATGGCTAAAAAGTTCAAGTAAATATCATTTGCATTAGATTTCTATTTTCTAATATTTCGTTTTACTTTTTTCCTTTGCTCAAATGGAGGGAGTAAGTATGAAAGAAATAGTTACTTACGCATTATACCGTCGACCGTTCGTCTAATAATTGTATGCGAGATTGTTGTGTTTATACCTGCGTGGTAACAGTTTTCCACAATTTGGCTGCAAATCGCTACATTTGGCAACTTCTTTTCGTTTAACGAATTGGTCGATGGTATAATATGTAAGTACCAAGAAGTTTCAGCATTTTCTTAATGACTGAAGCGAGAAAATGGACAACAGTGAGCTTCATTTATATTCCTAAACACTTTAATAAAAGCAGGAAGATAGCAGATATCATACAAAAATTTAAAATTTATTTAGTTATTCTAATCAGAAGTATAATGACGTGAGTGAAAGATAACAAGTACTTTAAAATTTTTTTTAAGTCAATTCCTACTTAGGTCAACAAAGAAAACTTTTTATTTTAGTTACTTTTTATTAAATAATTATAATTAATATAAAATAAGAAGCAATTTTTCTAGTAATTTTTCATTTTCCTTTCTAAATATGGTGTTGGGACTATTATCTCGCTACATATATCTTGTTCAAATTTTCAGGCGTTAATAATATACTTTCTATTCATCCATTCAAGTTCAAATAAATAAAATTTCTAGTGAATGGCACTTGATGTTAATATAGTTTATTCAAATATTAATTCATTAGTTAAACTTCATTAATGAATAAATAGTAACAAACAAAAATATTACTTCAACACCATATATAAAAAGGAAAATCGTTCGATGTGTCCCTGTAGCGTAACGGATAGTGCGTTGGACTTTAAATCCAAAGGTCGCGAGTTCGAATCCCATTTGAAACGGCCTAATTTCTAAGAATGTGATTTCTTTTTTACAAAATCATTTTATTAGAATAATTAAATTTGATTAATGGAATAAATAGTAACAAAAAAAATAGTTCAACGCCATATATAGAAAGGAAAATCACTTTCTATTTTGTCACTTAATAGAATGATTCTGTCCCTTTTATAATATTTATAGTAAATTTTAATTTTTAATAAAAAAAATAAAAAAAAATTTTTGACCTAAGTAATTTACTTAATTTTTTTTTAAAATAACTCGTTTATATAGATTCTAATATTAATTCACAAACGAAAATACTATTTTCATATATTATTTCCCACCAATCCCATCTCCGAGCTTTATTCCGAATATAATTTTTCTTCAGGGACCGACAAAACCTCTAAGACCCTAAATCCCCTTTCACGACAAGACATCCCCATCCTTTGCTGGAAGGACCCCGTGACAGTGTCTCTTCCATCTGTTGCCAACGAGCATCAACACAAAACAGGCGGAACACGCAGGCAAAACCACCCTTTCCCAAATCTCCCCCGACTTTCTGTGGCCTTCCCCACCATCCCCAAAACCTCTAGTTGCCCAACCCGGAGTTGAGGAACCCTCCCCTTGCTTCAATTACGACGACGAGGGGACCAATTAGGCCCATAATCTTTCGCGTTGCCTTTCCCTTTTCGGCTAAATGAGGAGCAGGTGGGAAGTAAACAAAGTCCGGATGGGGGTTTGGGATTGATTGCGCGAGGGATGGGACTTTCCATTTGAATAAAATTTATTAGGACCCCCTGGCTGGGATGGCCTGACTGAGATCACGGATATCGTGAGAGCGGCTCAAATTTAGGCTGGAGCGCGAGTGTACAAATCATGGTGCATCTGACAAACACTGAACTGGCCCTTTGCAACCTTATTAATACGATACGTGATACTCTGTCACGGTGTGTGGAGTAACCCCGAAGTTTAAATTCGTGTTGAGTAATTGATGACTTAAAATGCTTTTTGGATTTATTAGAATAATTAGTTAGTTCTTATATGCATGAATTTGATGTTTAACACGCAAAGAAGCAATATTTAACTATACTACATCGATGAAGGTATTATCAAAAGCAAAAAACAAGTAATATAAAAAAATTTTTTTCAATTCCTATTAGATAAAAAAAAATTTTATTTTGCTTTTTTTTTAAAAAATAGTTCAATTAATATAAATATTATATACATAACATAATCACAACATTAAGAAAAAAAAAATTTTTTAAAACTTTTAAATCGATTGCATCCAAAAAATCCGTGTTTTTAAAATTTCATTTCACTAATTTTTTTAAAAAAAAAAAAATTTTATTTTGAAGTCCCCAAAAGGGATTGCCCCCAAAAATGACCCAATGTTTTTTTTTGTAATTCAAATAATTATTTTAATAATTTTAATTTAAAATTTTAATTATAGTATTGAAAAAAATTTATAAAATTTCCAAAATTGGCGCAAAAAATTTTTTTTTTAACATTGAAAATTTCCCCCAAGATAAATAAAAAATAAATTTGAGATTTGACAATAGTAGAAATTTGAAAAAAGACTTAAAATCATTTAAATAGAGCTCCTTTTTAATTTTTGAAAAAAAAGGTGACTAGCTACGTTCTGAATCGCCATTTTGAAACTAAAGGTGACTGGTTTTCGTTCTGTCCCCTTTTAAAAAAATGTATATATGATATTTTTTTTAAATTTCCCTATTTTTAGTTCCCTCTCTCTTATATATTTATTTAATATATCTTGTTAAAATTTTCCAAAAAATAAATACTTTTATTACCCTCCAAGTTCAAATCCCTTTTTTTAAAATTGTAGTGGTGACCTTGATGTTAATACAGTTTTTCAAATATTAATTCATTAATTAAAATTTAAAAAATGAATAAATAGTAACAAAAAAAATAATGGGCCCAAAACCAAAAATAGAAAGGAAAATCATTGTTGTGTCCTGTAGGGCAATGGGTAGCGCATTGGGCTTTTAATTCAAAGGGGTGAGTTCGAAAACCCATTTTGGGGTGGCACTTTCTGAAAGGATTTTTTTTCTTTACTTTTTATTGGAATAGTTAAATTTAATTAATGTATAAATAGTCAAACAAAAAAAAAGTCCAACACTTATGTAAAAAAGGGAAAAAAAAGAAAAAATCGCTTTTTTATTTTGCCACCCAATATGAATTCTTAATTATATTAAAAATTTTTTATTATTGTAATTATTTAATAAAAAATAACCCAAAAAAATTTTCTTTTTTGGCGTAAGTAGGAATTGACTTAATTTTTTTTTTTTTTTACTTGTTTTATATTTACTGTCAGTTGGGTTATCATATACATATAAAAATGTTTAAAGAATATTATTATATGAAAATATTATTTAGGTGCAATTTTTCGGCGAAAAGTGGAGGAAGAATGACATATTTTCAAGATATTTTTCTATAGAAAAACAGCTTACATAATAATAATATTTGGCCCGTATATAATTAGGCTTTCTGTACAGGAGCTGAACTAGGATTTTTGAAATATATAATTTAGAAGTGGATTTACTCATATTTTATTATATCAGAGTGAGAAATTTTAATAAAAAGTATACGCTATTATTTCAATTGGTCAAACTCTGAACATAATTGTGCGAATTTTTCAAAAATCCCGGTTCAGCCCCGTTAAAGAAGTCCTAACTATATATAGACAAAATATAATCATTAAAGATTGATAAAAGAAAATTGTCTTGAAAATGTGTCCTCTTCTTTTTTTTTTCTTCTAAAACTCACAGTTAAATTTTTTTTGTAATAATGTTCTTAAAAGCAGTTTTATATATTTATTTTACTTCAATGAAAAATATATCAAAAAAAATTATTCATTAACGCTTTTTTAAGAATCCATTTTTGAAACCCTGAGTTATTTTAAAATATAAATATCTCTTCCCACTAAAAAACAGCCTAAATATCCCGAAATTAAGAGTGCAAATTTTCCGTATATTCACTGGATTAATTCTTCCAAATATACTAATTAGTAGACTAGAGGAATTAAGACGTAAACAGCAATTATATAAAGAAACCATTAGGCACGCCCCCCAGATCACCTCGAAAACCCCAAAGACCGTCATGCTTCCGCAGAATAGAAAAAATCCCACTTTTTTCGTCACCATTGAAGCCCCCCCAGATATGGATTGAGGACGTTGCAACCCGTTTTTGATAAAAGCCCATTTAAATGCCCGTTTCAAACAGAAATTATAAGAAAAAAAGTTAACCTACATTTTTTTTTAGACTCGATTTATCTACATACGCCGGTTGAGTGAGTGAATATTAAAGTCGCTCTATTCAGCTACTGAAGGGCTTTTGGGACGGATCTCGCAATTTTGAGCCCTTGTCAAGTGACGACTCAAGTGACCCCGCCTCTCCTAACTTCCCCACCACACCAAAGGGAGGACGTTTGAATCTCGAAATATAGAATAGTATCTGCTTCCTCTACACGCCGAGTCTTCAGCGGTTCCAAGTTTGAATTCATGACAAGCCCACCCAAGTCCGTTAACTTGACCACTAGTCTACGCCAGGCTTGACCACTATGTCGGAAATTTATAAATAGTGCTGAAATATATCTTACAGAAACAACAACTAATTCTCCCCTCTATCGTTTACCGTTTACAAAAAAAAAAAAAAAATATGATAAAAATATTACTTTTTAATAAAGTTCCTGAACCATACTATAAATCAAAAAATTTAAAATTCTTAATAACTACTTCAGTTTTTTAAAAAATGTACATCTCCCATTATGGTAAATACACTCCTTTGGAGGGATATAAAATGAAGGACAAAATTGTAAGCCTTAAAAAAGAACTTGAGGAAATTCCTGTATAAATCCAGGAATTTCTCTACACACATACATAAAATATTTCTTACATATGTATATATTCCGTTTCTATTACCCCAAACTACAACGCATGTTTCAAGAAATAGGATATTTTTGTCCGAGCAATGCATTTTAAAAAGATATTTTCCCATGTATGTCTAACGTTGCATATCTTTCTATGAAGGCAAGCACTACATTTTCAAAAAGGTAACGAAATTCGCAAGATATTATCAAGGATAATCCGCGACATTCAGAAGCGTCTTATTTATAAAAAGAAATGGTGCAAACGTATACGACTGTAAATGTTACAAGGTACAGAATCAAGCGTAAATTCAAATCATTCGTGAATCGAGAATTTTTCTGGCAAGGATTTCTGTGGCGTTCGAATTTTGAGAATTTTATGTACCCAAATAAATCGACAAGGAACATGTTATGGAGAATGGAAATGATACAATGTTTTGCACTTAAAGTTTTGTTGATGAAACAAAAGAATTTTTGTTAAAGTTTATCATGAAATCTGTAAAAAAAATCCTGGAATTTATTGACGGATACATTACTTAATGATTGATAACCTAATTTAATATCTATAATAACATTAAATCGCAATTAAATACGTTATATTGATTCATTGAGATATAGGAATCTAAGCATTGTCTTAAAAGTAATGCAATTGTAATGATTTGCAAGGCCACCATGAACCGCCATTTTTGTCTCAGACCCAAAAAATGGCTTCTTTTTATTTGGGCTTTATTCTTCATAGTAGAGAAAATATTTCGAAATTAGACAATGTTTTGAATTGTATTTAAATGTATATCGAACTTATAACAATAAATAATTGAAACAAATTTTTTGAAGCAAAAAAAAAAAATAAAAAAAATATACATGCAAAAAAATTTTAAAAGGAAAAATTTTCTTTTTTCGCACGTCGCTTCTTTTAGAAATATAGAAATCCTAAACTTTTTAAGAGCTCTTATTTATATTACATATTTATTATTAAAGGGGTAAAAAGTAAGTTTAAAAATTATGTGATAAATCTAATAGGCAAATATCTAAAATGAGGATAAAAAACTTTTTTGCCCTTTTTGTTGCCTTTTCTAGAAATAAGGAATCAGATTTAAATGGATATTTATAAATCGTTATCTTTCAAAAAAAAAAATGTATAATATTTTTAAAAAAAGAAACATATTTTTTTTATTTTAAGTTTATCGAGGTGAGGAAATCATAACAAATCTTAAAACAAATTTTGACTTTTTTAAAATTGGGTAAAAGATAAAAAAAAAAACAAAAGGATTAGTGGATAGAAATATTTTTGAAACTTAAGGGTCCGACTACGTTAGAACCGGGTTTTAAAAAGGGATAAATGGATTATTTTCAGATATTTAGTGTCATTTTGATTAGAATACATGTTAAAATTGTTTTAAGGGCATTTTGACAAAAAATTATTTAAATACATTATTTTGGGAAAATTAACTTAGAATAACCTTTTTTAAAATGTTCCATAAAAAAAAGCTTCTAAAATAAAAATATTTTTTTTTTTTATATAAATCAAAAGGAAAATTTTCCAGAGGTTTTAACTATTTTTTTTAAAAAATTTATATTATTTTCAGGTTTCAAAACCCCCTTTAAATAATTATCGGCGTTTTTTTTCTTAAAATTTCACCTTATATTGAAACAGAATAAACCCCCTTCTAAGTTATATATTTTAAAAAAATTTGTTGACCTCTGTATTTTTATAATGAAAATTTTTTTCACAAAAGAGAATATTTTTTAAAATGGGTATTCTATGTTCATTTTTTTCAAAGTATTTATTGAATAATTGTTTATTGTCATAATATTCTTAAAACAATTTTTTAAATTTTTTAATTTAAGGGGAACCCAAATATCAAGTATTATCCATTTATTTTTGAAAATCAAAGGGTTTCCAATGTAGTTTATCCTTTAAAGATTTAATGTAATTTTTTAAATTAAATTTTAGAATATGTTAGTTTATCAATAAAACTATTCCAATTTGGAAAACTTTTTTTTTGTTTTAAATAAGAAAAATAATGTGGGATGTTAGATGAGTTTTAGTATCCTCTAAGGGTCTGCACTTAAAGTCTTCCCTTTTCCGGGGAGATGTTCCCTGCCCCGCCAAATTTTTTTTTTGCTTTCAGGTGGGGTTCTAAAAAAGCGGTTGACCCTTTTTTAAAATGGGCTGGCTGCTTTGGGGAATTTTTGCTTAAGGCAGAAAAGCATCACTGAATGGCGGAATTTTACGTGCAGACCGCTTGGAGGGTTAAGAAGCGTGGTGATCTCTTAATAACCTTGAGCTATTTATTACGTTACTTGATATGAGAATATTGTATTGTGAAGGAACCAATGACACACACAAGGAGGGGGTGGTTCAGGGGTTTCACCATTTTTTGGATTGATTAATCCTTTGTGCATAGTACAAAATTCCCAGAGGGGTACTTTTTTTAATAAATTTTATTAATTAATGCGGAATTTTATTCAGACTTTATTTTAAGTTTTGTTTGGATTCTAAATCAAAGAACCTTTTGGCAGGGTATTGGGTATTGTTATGATATTGAGAATTTGACCTAACCCCAAAATTGCAACGAAGGAAGGGTGGTATAGTTAAATTTTTATTTAAATGCAATTGTAATGGAGAATAGTACAAAAAATTTTAATTCTTGAAGATGAAGCCTAGCATTAATAATTTTTTAAGGTTAATTAGGATTAATTCACCATTTTTTTGTACATGTTTTTGTTCTTGACGATTTTGACAAAATCAGAAAAATTTAATTATTGAATAAAATAGAATGAGTAAATTTGATCCCTTCAAAAAATTTGTTAAATTACTATATATATGCAAAAATTTTTAAACTATTTAAACAATCAAGGGTTGGAGGAGAGGTCGGCCTCATATTTAACTTTTGATTACCATGAAATGTTAGTGAAAGCTCTGAAGCTGTTAACGGAGCCTAAAAACGCGAATGGCTTAGGAAAACATTTTAAAAGAGTCTACTTGAAAACAGTAATGCATCTTTCCAAGTTTATCTGTGAAGACACTTCCGCTTAAGATAAATAATGTTAGAGCTCAGATATTTCATTAAGAAGAGAAAAACTCTTCAAAGAATAAATATTTTTATCAAGAAGAATAAATCATGTACTAAAACTTCTACTTTGTTAGTGGTTAAATCTGATCCAACACCGTTGGTAAGTTCAAATTCTCCAAATATGTAACGATATTTTTTAAAATTTATTTATTATTTTAAAACTGTATTAAATATTTACCAAGTCTCAAAGCATCAATAAATTCTTTGAAGGAATATTTTAAATATTTTTATTTCGTCATATTTCATTGTATGGAAATGACATGATAAAGATTAAACTAATTTATTGCGAATGCTAAAAAGGTAAACGTGGGAATAAAGAAGAATAAATTATACTTTAATTGGGTTATTGATTTTAATTTTATTTGTTGCTTGAAAAAGAACACTATTCTATTTACGAAACTTTTAGGTGTTTGTAAATAAAAAAAATGAATCATTTTTTTTAAAGATTGACTTGCAAAATATTTGAAAAAATCAAGAATAACTTTTTAAAATGCAAGCACCTAAATATAATACTCAAATAACAGTAATTAAGAAAAAATATTTTCATCTTTACAATTTAAAACTGCAGTATGCAATCTATTAAACTTTAAAGTTAAAGCCAATAGGACGAAAAAGGTTTAAATTAAATTTAGAATAAAAATCTTTTTGAAGATTTAATAATCTCAGAAAATTGTTTTCAAACTAATTATTTATTACTTAAAAAAAGGACAGATTTTCATTCTATTAACTTTGCCAAATAAGAAAATTTTACTGATCACAAATGTTTAATAACCAAAATACTGATCACAAATGTTTAATAAATCAAATTGAACAGAATAAGAAAACTAACAATTTATTTAAAAATACCATCGTAAAATATTCACATTCAGTTGAATATAGAACAAAAGTCAAAAACAATGTATGCCATCTATATCTTTTAAAACAGACAATTTTCGTACCCTAATGTAATTTTAGTTTTTACAATCAATCACATATCCTTTGGTGCATGTTAATAGAATAATAAATGCATCAATCTTAAGTCCAATTATACCCAATTCATCACCAAGCATGATCGTCCCATAATTTGCAAACAACCCCTCGAAAAGGGGTCCATCCTTAAAATTTGTTCAAAAACCTAAAGTAAACAAAAGGGCAAAAGTGGTCTGGGTCTTTAAATGGCGAAAACCTGTAGCCGCCTGAAGGACTGAAGTGTGTATGCAGAGGGAAAGGCACTCGAAAATCTGCTGCAAGGGCTCAGGAAAAATTTATTAAATTCCCTTCCGCGCAACTGGAGTGACAGGAGGAATTAAATTGCACTCTCTTCTTTCGTCCGGAGGATGGAGAGGAAATAGAGGGATTATAAGAGGCAGGAGAACGCAATCAACGAGACACACACATCCCTGTAGTAAATAAACAGTCGACAAGTGACTCGGATGTGGCGACGAGTTGGCGCCGGCCTGGCTTGGCGCTATCCGAATGGCCGTCATGCGGGGGATGAAGGCTTGACGTATGTTCAGGTTCAATATTGGCTCCAGAAACAGTTTATTTATGCCATGTGTAAACTCATTGTAGGAATAAGCCAAGACGATGAGTGGCTACACTTGGAATTATGGGTGATAAATTGGAATAGTTTATTATAAATATTTAACCGTGCGTCGATTCATTAGGAGAGCCGTAATTTAATTAGGTTTCAGGAAGGTAGTTCGTCAGAGATATTAATTTTGGTATTTTAAACATTGTGGCGTGGTTACCACTGCGATTTTACTCGTCGAAATTCATTTTGTGAACGTGAAATGAAAGATTCGGAAAATTATGAGGTGTAGCCTCAGTTTTATTAATTTTAATGGTGTCAGAATAATGTAAAAAGGGGGTGGCAACCCATGGCACGGTGGAGTTGTAACATTGGAACGCGAAGACTAATTTAAAAATGTAAAAAATTTTGAAAAGATAATGAATAAAATTTTTTGCAATTTAATTGAAGTAAGGTTAACTCACCCCCCTCCCTCCCCACAAAATTTGGATCAAAATATGTTTGTGAATAAGTGTTTTCTGAAATGAACATTTTAAAATAAATAACATTTAAGGCTAGATGATGTGCACCTATAATAATCTAATTTTGTTAGCATTTGTAAGAACTAATCCTAATATAGATAACTTAGCAAAAAAGTAGAAATTCAAAAGCCACATTAAGTAAACATTGAGCCTTTAAATGATTATTTTGAATTAAATGGTTCAAGTTACTCCTTTTTATTGTACACATAACCTAATTGATTGAACTTGTAAAAAGTTTATTGCAATAAAACCTAAGTTTGTACTCTCGTCTTATTTATTGTATTATTTTTAAATTTCGCTTACATAGGATTGCATTAAAAAATGCACTGTGTGTTTGCGTAAAATACCATAATAACCTTATAAGTAACATATTTTCACTTTTCCATGTTCGTTTGTTGGAAAAGTTGGAAGTTGTACACATAATTATTTTTTATCAAATAGTGGCACTCTTCCCACTCCTGATCTAAAAGAACTAGAAATTAAAAATTAACAAAAGATGGGTAAATAAATAAATAGCTTTTATTTATCTTATAAATTCATGAACTTGCTGTTGGAAATGAACAATACGAGATTTCACTTGAAGCAATCAGTTAGTAGAATTAGGATTAGTTTTATTTACAGATTAAACATTTATTAACACACACTTAAAAGCAATATGAGGACTTTTGGTAACGTGCCTCAAAATTTTGAATCTTATTGAAGGGATGGAGCAGTAACATCTTAAGATTTTCTTAGGCCCCGCCTCTTTACAAAAGTAGGCCTCTTCTGCGACCTTTGTAAGTAGACGGTATGTAGCAGTTGTCTTCAAACTGTGTTCATGGAACCCTGGTGGTCCACAAGGCCGTGAGTCAGAATAAGAAAATCAAGAAGAAATAAATATATTTCCGAAATGGATTCATGTTCTCTATGAAGTTTGTATAGTTACAAGTATCTGAAGCTCATCCTGTTCATTAAAACAGAAAATTTTATTTGAATATAATAACTTTATTTTGCAACACTTTTTAAACTTTTATTATAATATAAAAAAAAATATATTAAAACGCGCGTTTTTATCTTTATACATACACTTCCTACAGCATAGATTGTGAAAATTCTATTGTTTACTATCTCGGGTTCCAAGAGATAATTTTATATACTCGTTAGTTAGGACAATGCCTTGCAAAACTTAACAGTTTTCCAATGGAAAATGCTCCTTTTTACATTTGTGGAAAACAACACCCATAATGAAGGAAAAGGAGCAACATACCAACATTGATGCTAAAATCTAAATTTAAGCAAGAACAGATTCTAAATTTTAAGTTGCAAATTCATGCAAAATACACGGGATTTCTGACTCAGCTATCAACATTTTAATGCATTCAGAACATTGTGTTAAGTGAAATATGTTTCTCAACGTAAGTGGCTACAAAAACAAAGCATAAAAACAAATTAAACTCAGAATATGTAATGCGATTGCATTTAATCTAAACAGACCTAGACTTCGACAGTTAGTGTAAAAAGTACAAGCATACTCCAGTTACTAAATATAATGCATGGGTAGGTTACACTTCGATCACAAATTAATATTATTAATGAGAAAATTATATAAAAATTAGATTAAAATTTTTAATTAAAAATCAGTACTTTTTTAATTGCCTTTACATAAAGTGCCTATAATATGTTGATCTACTTTAAATATTATTTTGAGATATATTCTTCGAAGTATGTCTATGGCATGGGGCTCCATGAAAACACTTTCTAATTCTTGGGGTTCCGCGAAAGCACGTTCAAGCTCTAGGGGTTCTGTGAGTTGAAAAAGTTTGAAGACCATTGGTATATAGCATACCTTGTAAAATACTCGTAACAAATAAATGTGTGTAACTCACAATCTCGTAAAACCTAGGCAAAAACTACGAATGAACCAACTGCAGCCGCCTTTTGACTAAAAGAGTAATAATGGTGTATGGTAGTAGCCTAGAATTTGATACAGATGACGGACACGACATAACAATGTAGTTTTGCCACGGTTGCCATTTGGTGTATAATATGGAATACCCAGTTTTTCGGAGACAACATTTGACGATTAAAATTACTCGGATGATAATTTTAAAGAGGCCGAGTCGAGAAAGAGACGAGGCTAGAGTCCAGGGAATGCCTTAAAAAGTTTCAGGGAGTGAGGGCGATATTTGAGCTGTCATCTTCCTCTCAAAACTACCACACCAACGAGAGGATTTTGAACCACCCACGACAGATTTAAGGTATCCGACTACGTTCGAAACCGTGATTTTGCAAAAGAATATAAATTGATAATATTTATGATATTTAGTGTCACTTAGATTAAAGATGTATGTAAAATTGTTTTAAGAACAATATTACAATAAAAAATTATTTAAGTACAATATTTTGACAAAAAAAATAGAATGACCCATTTTCAAAATATTCCCTCTTTGTGAAAAATTTTCAATTATAATAATATTTTGCCTGTAATACCCTAGACTTCTGTACAGAGGCCCAACTAGAATGTTTGAAATATATAACTTAAAAGTGGGTTTATCCATGTTTTACAATAACAGAGGGGAGAATTTTAAGAAAAAAAATGCCGATAATTATTTTAATGGGTTGTAACTCTGAAAATAATGTGAATTTTTCAAACATCATAGTTGAGCCTCTGTAGAGAGGTCTGAGCTATATGCAGGCAAAACATTATTATAATAGAAGCATTTTTCACAAAAAGAGAACGTTTGGAAAAAAGGTTATTCTAAGTTAATTTTTTGCCGAAATATTGTATTTAAATAATTTTTTTTTGTCATAATGTCCTTAAAACAATTTTATACATGTAATCTGATCTAAGTGACACTAAATATCATGAAAATTATCCATTTATGCGCTTTTTAAAATCCTGGTTCCGAACGTAGTCGGACACCTTAACAAACCTCAGCCCCTCTATACGATAGGTCTTCAGTGGCACTAGGGTTCGAACCCAAGATACGCCAGCCACGGGCTCGTGACCGTGATCACTGAGATACCGCGATCGCAGTTCTTGATGAGACAGAGACTTGAACCTGTGATTCTCTAAATAAGAAGGTAGTGGATTTATTATATTCTTATCAATATTTTAAGATTAAAGTAACTGGAAGACATATCAGAGAACACAATAATTTTTTTCTCCATTCAGATAAGAAATTAAACATAGCAATTTAAAACTTTAACATACAATATACTAGAATTAGGAGCGGTTTATTAAAAGAAAAATGGAAATATTCAATTGACTTATAAAAAAAATATTTAATCTGAAATAATATTAAGAGATAAGCAAACAAAAAAGGAGAGGAATGCATTTTAAAGTTCGTATGTAAGTAAACTCTCACGAATCAATTAAACCAGTTACAAATAAAAGAAACGAAAGTTCAAGCAATCTTTAATAAATTCCGATAAATTAAACTTCAAAAGTAATTAAAATTATTAAAAAAATATAAGGATAAAACTAAAAAAAAAGTTTCAAATATGTTTAAATGAAGTTATTACATATTTTAAGAAAATGTCACACGTTCAGTTTTGAAACAAATCATTACTTTTTCTTGCTAATTATGATTAATTCCATCCGAGATTAAAACTAATTACTTTCTCAGTTATTTATATTTTTATTTTCGCTTGAGTTTTTAATTTAAAATTTTCATACAAAAAAAAAAAGCAGATTCCTTCTTGTATCGCGCTCTTTAATTAAATTTTGTTTCTGCAATTTTCAATAAACTCGAAGCTAAAAAAAAGTGAATAAATCTTCCGAATAATAAGTGTAATTTAATTAAACTCGCTTAAATCAAGGCTGGTGAGTTAGTTTAATGCCAAAGTAAACCATTTAAGAATCAT
Source organism: Trichonephila inaurata madagascariensis (assembly GCA_019973955.1). NCBI lineage: Eukaryota > Metazoa > Arthropoda > Arachnida > Araneae > Nephilidae > Trichonephila > Trichonephila inaurata. The sequence goes on along the minus strand of BMAV01019776.1, from coordinate 45,782 downwards.
CAGTGAATATGAATTGCTAAGTAAAAATTTATCAATGCTAACGTTTCCTTCAGTTGTATACTTTAATTATCATTATAAAATATTTTATCATATATTACATAATATTTGATCATATATTGCATAATATTTGATCGTATATTGCATAATATTTGATCATATATTGTATAATATTTGATCATATATTGTATAATATTTGATCATATATTGCATAATATTTTTGATCATATATTGCATAATAACTTAACTCAGTGGAGAGACATCCCATGAGGAACAAGCAGTAGCGCACACAGGAATTTTTCAAGGGGGGTGGGGGTCCAAATTATTAAGATAAGTGTTAATTTTTGTATATAATTTTATATATGAGAAGCCCATGGGGTCAATGGTAATTATTAAACTTGTTCTTACCTTAATATTGCTAAATTAATTATAAAATACATTATGCAGTACTGACATTATCATAAGTGTATTATATCAGTGTAAATGCGTATTCATTTCTTATTATGTCAGAATGTATTTTGCTTGCTTACTTTCAGAAAATTAATAATATTTTAAATAACCTTTTGTTTTCGACTTTTCAGTAGGCTCGCCCCACCCCTTGTAGAGTTATCACGCATCCTAGGGTTGATACACAGTTTTAGAAACGATCTTCTAGAAACATTCTGTCTACAACGACAAAAGATGTCTCTAATTTAGTATTTCAATTCTGTTTATTATTGTGCTGTTCTGTTTTCAATTTAAATTGTTCTCTTTACCCATCATGGAGGCGTCAGATCATATATCTGTCTGATATTTATTTTTGAAGGAAATGTTAGATTGAAAGCAGAATATCTTCACCCAAATGACAAATAAAATCTTCGCAGTGTTGCACATATCCGTTCCTCTTTAAATACATTTCAAGACCTCAGCGGAGCGTAGAGATTACTTCCATGGGAGAGGTTATATTTAAAAAAAAATGTAGATGTAAGCCCTATAAGACTTAGTTTTTATGCTACAAAATAAAAATCTGCTTGTCTATGGGAGGGATTTAAACCCCCAAACCCCACCCTCGATGATGCCACTGCGGGATTTTATATCGCAGCATTTTATAAACAAAATATCCTACTTAATAATAAAACTCTACATAAATTCGCGTCTAACAGCAAGGGAAATCAATTACTTAACTTCCATCAAATATAATGTATGTTATATATACATACAATTCACTTTATTTACAATGTTGTACATATATTCTTTCACAAAAATCTATTTAAACCTCAACCTTTTGCAAAATATCTCATTTTGTAGAGCAAAATGCATAATTTCACGTCTGACAACAAGGGAAATCAGTAACTTTAATTTCCTCACAATAATATATTACATTCTATATATATTGTTCATTTTATTCAATACAGTCAAGCCAATAATAGAAAGTTATGCTGTCACCAAGTGGGATAATGTTCAACCCATCGTTGGCCAACAAGTTTGGCGACACTTTGTCCACAATGTCTACAACAAGTGTTTCTATTTGCCCTGGCAATCGGCAATCAAGTCTTTTAACCAGCCCAGGGATCGCGAGACCACCATATATCAGTTCGAGATTTATATTGGGTGGGAACGAAAAGGGGTGGTGGGAATTAAAACCCTCCGGGGACGAAGATGCGGGGCGAACGATGGTGGCAATCAGTCAGGCGAATCGCGTACCAAATGAACAGGGGAAAGGGGCTAGTTTTACGATTACGGGACGAACTTTAATTTCAACCAGCATCAATCTCCGTATGAGCCGGGGCGCCCCACTCGGGGGTGATAAGGGAAGGGGGCGATTGGAATGGAATACCGAAAGGATTCACTTACTCACAACAAGTGTTTCGAGGGAGAGTCGAAGGATGTAAAAGAAGTTTATGTCGAAAGGTTCGGAAAGAATGTCGTTTCTGTTTAAATATTCGATTTAATTTATAAGGGGAAAGCGATTTTCTTTCAGGATTGGAATTCGTTTTGAGCCAAAAGAAGGATTGAGAATGGGGTATTGCATTTATATTTTTGTGATATGGCTTTAAGTGGTAAAGCTAATTTTGTAAGAGATTTGATTCTATTTTTTGTGTATTTGATTGTTTCTGTACCAAACGTATGAGATTTTTGTAACTTTAAACCTAATATTAATATGATTTTGTAAAGGGTTCTCTTCGCATCCTTCAACTAATCCTCAAGGGGAGATTGTTCCATTTGAGAACTTCTTTTGCAAAGGAACTATGACTAATGCAAAAAAACTATGTTTAAAGTTAAGTGAATGGATTTCACGGAGGAAGATAACAAGTGAACGTGTTGACGTTAATTTAAATTATAGTTAACATCTGAATTGTTAGTGTATTCAGAGAACGGATACACTAATCACTGAGCAGATAGTTTTGAGTGGGCCCTGTATCAAAATTCTTTCGGGGCCCCTCTTTGGATATGAGAGCCTGTTAGTGGGACTGTAGTTATGCATGTTGGTACCCCATAAGCTTGGGGGCCCCGTATCATTGGTACGGCTGATACAACGGTAGCTACGCCCCTGACACTAACACTAGTTCAAGTTCAAGGAATCAAACCAGTATATATTATACGATATGTATTTTTTCTGAGGAATGTATTTACAGTAGGCTAAAACTCTGACTCACAGCCCAACTAAACAACTTATAACTAAAGCTGATAATACTTGAAAGGATAGGAATAAAAAGCTTGTTGATTATGAAGATGGCTCTTCATTCCAAGAGCCCTCATAGTTGATTAAATATCAACGACACCCTATTCAGCTACACGAGGGCTTTTGGCGACGGACCTCAGAATTTCGTACCATGGTCAAAATTATGGTCAAAACTGGCACCCCCTTACCCTAACTTCCCTACAACACCAACAAGAGGGCGTTTGAGCCTTGACAGATTTAACGTCCATCAGCCCTACATGGTGGGTGTTCAGTTGCACAAGGCTCGAACTCCTGACACGGCGGACGGCCCACAAACTCTCACACCAAAGCGACCGGAAGTTCATTGCAATTTTAATACTTAATATATTATGCATCAGAACCCAAATATATATTGTTTGGTAAAATTACCTTATTATCATATTAATGTCTTGTAATCAAGAAATAAAGGCTTTAAAAAGAAATTGCAGAGGGAAAACATTTTAACGAATAATAAAGGTACTGATTGATCTTTAAAAAGTATTAAGTCCTTAACAGTTGTTTTTACACAAGAAATTTTAAAAGAGATGCATGACTCAACTATTTTAAAACAAGTGACAGCTTCAGACTATTTATTTCACTTTTATTGCTAATATAATGAAGTTAATTGAATAAAAAAAGACACACATTTTGTTCAAATTTTCAATCGTTAATAAAATACTTTCTATTCACCCATTCAAGCTCAAATACATTTTTTAAGACTTGCAGTGGACGACACTGGATGTTAATACAGTTTTTTCAAATATTAATTCATTAATTAAATTAAAAAATGAATAAATAGTTAGAAACGAAAGTAATGGTCCAACAGCATACATTAAAATGAAAATGGTTCGTTGTGTCCCTGTAGCGCAATGGATAGCGCGTTGGACTTCTAATCCAAAGGTCTTGCGTTTCGAATTTCACCTGGGATGGCCTAATTCTTGAGAATGTGATTTCTTTTTACAACATTATTTTATTGAAAAAATTAAATTTAATTAATGAATAAATAGTAACAAACAAAAATAATAGTCCAACAATATATGTAGAAAGGAAAATGGAAAATTGCAAGGAAAATCGCTTTCTATTTTGCCACTTAATAGTGTGATTCTGTCACATGTATGTACATATTTATATTAATTGTAACTATTTAATAAAAAGTAACTAAAATAAAATTTTCTTTGTTGACCTAAGTAGGAATTGACTTAATTTTTTTTATATATTACTTGTTTTTAACGTACAATTTATACCTTTTCTAAGATGATAACCAATATAGTCATTTTTAAAAAAAAGTGTGACCCTCTGGTATCTTCCACTCCCACAAAACGGTCCTCGAGCCAAAACAATTGCCTTCCGCAAATATAAACAAAACACTCGACAAAAATGCACAGCAAATAGACACAAAAACTAAGACAAGATCATAAATATATTCACTATCTTCCTTTCCAATAAGTAAAGAATCAAACTTAAATACTTATTTTTTTCTATAAGCTTACAGCCGGCGCGATTCATCAAAAGTGTCAGTAAGACCATTTCATTATTCACTACTCATTTTTTTACTTATTATAATGATACGCACACACAATAATTTTTTTTTATTCAAAAGACATCTTAATCCCCCCCTACCGTCACCACGAACTCTATAATCATAAGTCCTATACAAAACTGATCGCCAGTAGACGGTTCTGTCATCAGCAAGATGATTGCCTCCACCAAACCAAGGCAGGAACACGCCTGTTTACGAGTGGTCGCCCAGCACACGCCTGTTGCAGTCACGCGCGAGGGCTCGCCCGAAATACTTTGTAATGTCACGGTTCAGTAGTGCAGAACTGCGGCTTACAAAACGACCAGCGGCGGGCAGACAAGCACTGCTGCTGCTACTGCGGCAGTTAAATCTTGTGGAAAAGCGAGAGAGGTTGTGCTTAAAACACCAGAGTGATGAATTGGAAAAGATCGGTTTCCTTTAAAGTTTTACTTCTTTTTTCAGTTTTTTCTTCTTAGTTTGGGTTGTTTATTCAAGGAAAAGGGGAGTAAGTAATAGTTGATAAAGGAAGTAGTTTTTGATTTCTTTTAATGGTTTTGTTTGGAAAGTGTACGGAGATGCAGAAAATAAGTGGGTAATTTGTTTTGTCTTTTGGAAGGCAGATTATATGTGTATGTGTAACACTATATTTCATTCTACAATCTTAGGACCTAAGGCTAAGAGTTTGAATTGTACTGGAGAGGCTGTCTTATTTCTGTCCTATATTGTCTTATTACATTTCTGTTTATTGCCTTTTAAGATTTATGGCAATTTGCAGTACATGATTATATATGTATGTCACCGTTAAAGTGTATAATTCAGTTATTTCAGGAATATCTAAGTATTTCATGAAATAACTAAGTATTTCATGAGATAACTAAGTATTTCATGAGATAACTAGACACACACAAATCAGTTAAAGTATATAATAAATAAAATATTTCATACTTTACCTAGTTATTCAATGAAATAACTAGTTATTCTATGAAATAACGGATGATAGACCGTTAAAGAGTGAAAAATACAAAATTTCAAGGTTATTTAAAAAATTAATTGATCATAAATAGCTAAAACCTCTCGAAAAATACATTTTATCCTTATTGCGGATATTAATTGATAAATAACAATTAAAAGCAGATGATATAATTTATTATTGCTCATATTGCTAACATTATTTTAACACAGAAAAAAAAAATGTTTTGCATGTTTTACTGGTACAATTGTATAAATTTCTACTCCTTATATACTTCAGGGATATCATAATACTGGAGTAACCAACAGTCACGTGGTACTTTTTTCTGTGCTGATTTAGCAATTTTTACCTCTGCAATCAAAGTTAATAATTTTTCACGAGTAAATGCAGCACTCTATTTTTCTTTTCCGACGCTTATTTAATAATTTTATTCAAACCTCTCTTGCATTAAATCGTTCTTATTTACAGATTGGTCTCTCATTCCTGCAGAAGTCTTTTGCTTGAAAACAGGTTGCAAAAATAGTTGTTAATAACCAAAATGCGAAACACTAACATAAATACTCCTAAATTCTACGTTTAAACGCAACGGAATGAAGGACACACACACAAGCGTCATTGCAAAGCTGCTATAAGTGGTTCAGAACTGACTAAAAGTAGCTAAAATCGGTTCCAAGAACTTTCGCGAGCCGTATTTCTTACTTTAAAGATCAAATAATCGTTATTCCATAGAATACCTAGTTAAAGCATAGAATTCAATTATTTTATATACTTTAACAGACTTTTTTCTAGTTATTTCCTGAAATACCTAGTTATTCTATGAAAATACGGATTTCCCCTTGTCCCACCCAGTATGGTGGTTAGGACACTCGGGTTCGAATCCCAAAAAAAAGGCATGGTTTATCTTGGGGAAAGAAATCGGACTTTTGCCTAAAGGATTCCCCTGAAGGGAAACCCCTTTTTTTCTATGCGGGGATATCGTTTGTACAATAAAGTCTATATTCTTCTATGATAGTGTACTGTATGTTTCTGTTCATCTATTTCTCGTCTTTCATATGTATCCCAGGATGAAACACTCGACAACAACATCGTATTTCACACTTTAACGGAAATATATATATTATTATCGATATCCTGCAGATATCGACCTACAGCGGTGGATGTTAGCATTCGAATAACCTTTTAATTATCACAAATATAGCATTATCATTTCATTATCTCTGACTTGGTAAAATAAGAAAATATATTATTTTTATATATAAATAAGGAATAATTATATTTTTATACCCATCTCCAAACGTTTAATATATTTTTACACATTCAAAATCGAATAATAATTATTCATTAATACTTCATCTTAAAAAATGAGCATTACTCATTATAATAATGTTATATAATGTAGATCAAAATAATGAAATTGGTCTTGATGTAATAGGCATACATTTATCATAATGAAATTGCCACGTAACCTGAGGTAAAGTAGAGAAAATTTCAACCAAGCAGAAACTGAAATAATTTCTTTATTTTACAAGAAGTAGAATCAGAACTAGTTAAAATTGCGGAATAAATATTTAGAAAATAATACAAATCGTATATTCATATGAAAATTATTTAAATTAAATCGGGGTTAAAATATGTCAAGGAGTTAGAATACGTTATTACAAGAATTTTAATATCAACATGCATCTTCATGCGCTTTTAAGAAAATTACTAGGTTTTCATCGAAGATATATTCTACTCAATTAAATGTACAAAATGCTACTAAGTACGTGAAATGTTTAATCAGTAGATTGTAGGTTTTGATATAAAATATTAACATTACCATAATGGGGAAAATAATAAGGTAGTTGATTAAAAAAGGATAATGTAATTTGTATTAAAATAACGATATACACAAAATTGATTAACATTTTTCAAAAGAAAAAAAAATGCTCTTAGTAAATAACAATATTAATACAATGAATGTACATAAAAAATTGGTGACTGTACTACCAGTTAATTTTTTTAAAAAAATGTTTCATAAGGTATCCGACTACGTTCGGAACCATGATTTTAAAAAAGCGCATAAATGGATAACTTTCATGATATTTAGTTTATTAGAACACATGTATAAAATTGTTTTGAGGACATTTTGACAAAAAAATATTATTTAAATACAGTATTTCGGCAAAAAATTAACTTAGAATAACCTTTTTTCAAAATATTCTCCTTTCGTGAAAAATGCTTCTATTATAATAATATTTTGCCTGTATATAGCTCAGACCTCTGTACAGAGGCTCAACTGTGATTTTTGAAAAATTCACATTATTTTTAGAGTTACCACCAATTGAAATAATTATCGGTGTTCTTTTTCTTAAAATTTCTCCTCTCTGTTGTCGTAAAACATGGATAAACTCACTTCTAAGTGATATATTTCAAAAATTCTAGTTGAGCCTCTGTACAGAGGTCTGAGCTATATACAGGCGAAATATTATTATAATAAAAGCATTTTTCACAAAAGGAGAATATTTTGAAAATGGGTCATTCTATGTTCCTTTTTTTTGTCAAAATATTGTACTTAAATAATTTTTTATTGTAATACTATTCTTAAAACAATTTTATATACATTTCTAATCTCTAAGTGACACTAAATATCAAAAATATTATCCATTTATACGCTTTTGCAAAATCACGGTTCCGAACGTAGTCGGATACCTTAAACCCATGATATTCATAACATTACGGCTATAGAGAAAATGTTGCATGAACTGATCCTCTCCCCCCACCCTTCATAAAAAAGAATTAAATAAACTTTGGGTAAAATGTAGCTATATATAATTGAAAACAGTTATCTTATTAAAAATCAGACGCAGTTACTCCACAAAAAATTACAGATTTAGTTCCGGGGTATTCTTTGTACAAAGATCAAAATGCTTGAACCTCTATCGAATAAATTCACCAAATTCTGGATAATTATAATAACAATAAAAGCAACTGATTTAATATGCACCGCTCCTTCCATGCACTCCCACCCATCCATTATAAAGTGACATGAGAACATCTACATCTGAGCAAACACAGAAGGGAATGACAACATCAAAAAACCCCTGGTCACAAGTTCACAGTCGTAACTTCCCATTCACATTCGAACGTTCCACCAACTGGCAACAATCCTTAATTTACACTTGGCATGTCCGAAAATAATAATAATAAAAGAACGTGTTCCCAGAATTATCTGTCTGTGCCTATTCCCTGCACCTGAATAACTCTCTACTTAACCCCTGCAGCTTAACAAGTATGGCTCAGTCTACCTTGTATCCGCGACACACACAAAAAAATAAAAAGAATGAATATAATGCACCTTATTTCAGAACAGCGGGAGTTCCCGTCCGACCCTTGGAACAATACCTGAGATGTGTTGCAACATTCCTGGCTCTACTAAAGCATGACGCGAATGGGTTTTTTTATTCACAGTCCACTTCGGGTGCTGGTGTTGAAGTTCTACCTATACTTGGGTGCAGACGATCCGTTGAACAAAGGGGGTTCTCACATGTATTTCTGCAGACGATAAAGCCTAAGAGAGAACATCATTTTCTCTCTCGAACAGAATTCAATTGTTCGAAAGTTCCGTGATGGTTCGTGTTTCTACAAGTAACGATTATTCCGGACGTGAGTGTTTCGAATTTCCAAAAGTTAGGCCTTTAGAATGTTTTGAAGAAGAAAATGAATGTGGCTACTTCAGAAGGGGATTTAGACACAAGACATATTACTTCTAAATTAAATAGTAACTATCAGGTTCACAAAGGAATGAATAATTACTATGAATTTGGTTACTAAAAAAATTTAAAGCAGGAAACATACATTCCTTACGAAACATTTTCTATCAACAGCAAAAACTACTTTCGGAACCGTGATTTTGAAGATGCGTATAAATGAATAATTTTTTTTATGTTAAATGTCAGTTGAATTAGAATATGCATATAAAATTGTTTTAAGAATATTATTATGAGGAAAAAAATACTTGAATGCAATTTTCAGTAAAAAAATGAAAAAAGAATGACACACACACATATTTTCAAAAATTTCTCCTGTTACAGTAAATGATTCTATGGTAATAATATTTTGCCTTTGTGTAGCTAAGACTTCTACCAAACCTGAACAAGTATTTTTGAAAAATTCACGTAATTTTCAGTCATTGAAATAGTAATCGGTGTTTTTTTGTCAAAATTTCTCTACTCTGACGTATGAAAATATAAATAAATCCACTTCTAAATTACATATTTCAAAAAGGTTTTGTTGTTCCTTATGTATATGTATTATGTAAAACATCCTTTATACTCAAAATACCACAAAAGGCTAATCATTTAGTTTTTAAATTAAAATCTAAAAGTTTATAAAGGGATTTTAAAAAATGCTACCTTTTAAAATAATTAATGTTCACGCATGAAATTTTTACATGCCCGTAGCGAACTACGTATAACAAAAATTAGTAAGAGTTTAGTGATAACGTGATTGATATATGTAAAATTCTTTTTTTGTGCACGCTTATCGAAAATTCCGTCAAAAAAGGTATAATTTCTAAATTCAATTATTTTTTTTAAAAAAATAAATATTGCTTCGATTCAAAAAAGCATATAAACTTTTGTTCAAAGTATTAATAGCAATAGTTAGAAAAATATGTCAAATCATTTGGCACACTAAAAAAACCATATCATTCGAAAAGAGGAAAAACTAGTAATTTTTTTTTTCTGAGTAAACCAGTTTAAGTTTTTGTTTTTCATTGAAATATGAATAAAAAAAAGACATAAAAGCTATTATAAGCCTATAAGCTATTATATTTTTACTCTCTATAAGCTATTATACCCTAAAGCTATTATATATTTTAAACTTAGTTTTCAAATCTTGTGCGATTATAGAATAATTTAGGAAGAAGAAAATTTGATTTGATTTTTGACCGTTTTTCGTCAATTGACTCTCGTACTGTGTCCCCTTAACTTATAATTTGTGCAGAGTTAGAGAAACTATAAGAAACTTTCACTATAAAGCAACAACTATAGGTGTCGGACCTCGTAATTATGAGCCACAGCACTCCTCGTCCAAATTACTACAACACGCCAACGAGAGGGCCTTGAGCTATATAGATTTAAGCTGCATTGCCTGCTGTATACGGCGGGTTTTCTGTGGCACCAGGACACGAACCCGCGATAAACCAGCCTTGAATTCAAAAACCAATAGCATAGGCCACATATTTTACAGCAGTATTCTAAAAACACGAGTACACATGAATTTTTCAAGGGTTGGGGTCGAGGGTTGAAATCCCACCATTCCTCGTATTGTACCTTAATACTTCGCCGATCATATTCTTCTGATTTTAACGATTGTTAGGAACAAAAAGCAGTAAAAAGTAAATTTTTGATTAAATAATTAGCATTAATTACTACACTAAATTATTAATAGAAACTTCTAATTAAAATTTACGTATTATATACATAGGATAATGATCAATCGTAAAAAAAAAATCAAGGGCTCCCCCCTTGTGTGCGTCACTGATTCTGAAGAATCACTGCACAAATTTATTTTCAAATATTCACAACAATTACAACATTTCCTATTATTTAAATCAATTTCATTATTTAAAGGGCCTTTATCAATGCAACCAGCCCTTTAAATAAAATACAGACGACTCAATTAAATCCCATATTTAGGAATTCTGGAAATAAATTCCCACAGTATCTGATTTTCTTTTACTACAGACGGGTTCTAATCCGCTGTAGGGTGGGGGTCCAATTATCCGCCCACCACCTAAAACAAACAGCAGCAAGGCCGTCGCCAACCAGACGGCCCGGGCCTTCGGGGCATCTCATTCTCATCTGTCAATGACAGGGCGCATATAAATGCAGCATGCACTGGCTTTAATCGGACACTGCGATCTTCGACGTTAAGTATTTTCTTCTCATTGTTTCCAATGTCTTTTGTTTGGCCCTTACTCGGCACTTTCGCGTGCGTCTATTAATATTTATACCTTCCAGGAAGGCATGCATTATTTATTTTCGTATACGCAAAACGCCGGCGTATTATTTTATATTCCCTTTTTTTGTATTCTTTCCCCTTTTTTCCCTGCCGGATTAAGTTTGATAAATTTCCGTCCTTTTACGAGTTCAGCTGCTATAGGTAGTTTTGGCGGCTACTGTGCCCCTGAGGAAAGGGGTTCGAGGGAGGGGGACGGTTAAAGACACCTCTAAGGTGCAACCGAATGGGTTTGGGTAAAGATGGCGCTGAAATTTTAATGAGGTACCAAATGGGTATGCATTGAGAATAAACTTCAAGGTGGATTTGAAGAATTCCTTTTGAGTTTCGGTTTCGATATTCGACAATGCAGTAGGATAAAGAACTGTACACAATTGCAAGATAGAAAAATGCGGTGATCGAACTTAAAGAAAGAATCCAGGAAGAAAGTCGTCGAGTTGTGAATACTGAATAATGTAAAATGTTCGTAAAACGTAAGATTCGAATTCTCCCTTTTAATTAATTATAATTAAGTTGTATCTTTTTCATTTGCTTTCTACATCTCTGTTAGCTTTCTTCACTATAGCACATCAATGTAAATCCCAATGATGTTCCCTGCCGTATTAAATACCCTCTTTTCTGTCCACCTGAGCCTTAAAATTCACAAGATTCTTTAGATTCTTTTTTGTAATTTTAATGTGAATTTCGAACCAACTACACCAATTTAAAAAAATAGTATGAAAACGATACAGTTCACAACATTTTTCTTAATTCGACTTTTAATGACTCATGGAATAAAGGATAGCTTATGGAATAGTCACAATATTTTTCTATGTGTGTGTATATGTGTGTGGAACAGCTCCGACATCGTGATCTAAAAAATTATAAGATAATCCAAAAATTAAGATATCGATAATATGGTTCTAATCGTATTGACGTGAGAATATAGCATTGATGTTTGATTTTAAGCAAACTTTTAAAGATTATCATCGTTTCATCTTTGGCCATCTCCCAAGTTGCAATTTATTTCATAAACTGTTCGAGTTTTTAAGCAGTTAGGAGATAAATTCCCATTTTCCTGTTTTCAGTGTCGAATTTTTTTAAAAAGTAACTAAGTATCCGGCATATGTTTCCTAAACGAGAACCACCATTTTAAATCTGATCTTAAAAACCGAACGTCTTAAAAGTGTGTACCCAAAAGTACCCGGATATTTTCTTAAAAAGACAAAATGGTTGCCTTTAATATTCGAATTTTAATGTTTTTCGTTCCAATTAAAATCAAATTATATTCGAAAAAATAATTAATGAATCATGGTGTTTAGTTATATTAACTCATAAATATTAAAAAATACATACGAAATATAATTAGTACGCGTAGAATATTTTAATCCAAAGATTACGGTAAACTTTCTTAAAGATTTGCACAAGTTCTACAACCTAAGTAGGCTTAACAAATAGAAGTATTAAGAGAAACGATAAAAGAACACACAGGTGGACATCAAGAACAAAATAAGTCATCACAAGACTTAAGATTTATGTTTAATTTAGTGACGTAAGAGTAAATAAATATAAACCCTATAAACAGTGGAAAAAGTGTTAAAGCGGTTAATGACACAACTATGGTTTTAACTCAGGAGGGGTGAATGACTTTATATTAAGATGTTAAGGTGAACGGCCATTCTATATATAATCTTAATGAGAATACGAAATATTTCAGAACAGTAAAAACTTAATCAGAATTGTATTGCATAAGTCTGGTAGAATATATATACGACACTTAAAAGATTAAAATTAAATTATCGATAAATAATTTTTTTTTTGAAACCTTACATTTTACGTAAAATGAATTTGTTTTAAAAATGTATTTTAAATTTTAAATCTTAAAGATTTTTTACTTGAATTGAAAAGTTTCACTGAAGCATTAATGCTAAAATTAACTTAAATTGTGGTTAAAAGTTTTATATTTTTATACTACAAATTAAGATTTTAAAGGCAAATGCATTATCAAAAAACAGTCGAGGCTTCTTTTTTTTATTAAGTAGTATTTTTTAAATGATTACTTTTATCGGTCTAAAAGCGGTAACTATCAAGACTATCGTTAAAAATTAATAGATTATAACTTAATCAAAAAAGAAGTATCTTAAATTCAATAACTGAAACAATTAAAGTAAAAATGATAAAAAAAAAACATTTTCATTTCTGTAATAAAAATATTTACGATTTTTTTTTTGAGGAATAATAATATCCTCTTTCTCTCAAAAAATTAAAAATAGTTCTATTTTAAAATGCGAAGCTTAAAAAAAAACAATAACTTGAAAATAAACATTGAAATATTTTAGCCCCGTTCTAAATATCAAGCAAAATAAATAAGAATATTTATTTTTTATACATATATATTTTTTTGCATAAAAGTTCTCAACTAATTTTAATGATAGCGACATTTTAATTTTCTGTATAATCCTCTACATTTCTTCCATTTATCCAAACTAGAAATTCAACTATCTATACATCATACTATCTTAACTACGATACATCATTTTCAAAATGAGCGATCAGTTTGACGACACAATAATTAATTTTCATGATTTAGCACATAAAGTATAGCAAGCAATCGTCAATAATTCAGTTCTGTATAGTGAAACTAATAAGAGGAAAAACAAAACACCTGTCGAGCAATATGTTTTCTATCTAAACGAACTAAACACAGCTGCATATTAACATTGCGAAAAACCTCCTGTTCTCTCTATCTTATCGTTGGTTATAATCATGCAACCAGATGAATATTAATTTAAAGGAATCAGTATCTTGAATGCGAAATTAGATGATAATCAGACTTCCGTTTAGAGGTAAATTCTATACATATGTTAGCAATGTAATACTAGATAAATTTAGAATAAAAAAAACAATAAGATAATACAATTGTTCGGAAGCTGAAAATTAATATTTCAGTAGTTTGCACAGAATTTTAATATTGTAGAATAGATTTGAATATTTAATGGGATAATTTGCAATCGAAACGTTTGTATAGAGATTTTCTTTTTTATTATTTGAAATTTTATTGCGATGATGTCTTTGTTGTTCTTATATTCCCAAACGATAATTTGTAAAATTTGAAAGAACGTTTTTGACAGTTAAAAAAAATTTCCTTAGAACCGAAATATAAAATAGATTTAAATTATCACACATTAGTTAATTTTTATACTAAAAATTGACTCTAAAAATATAGAACGTTACCACAGAAAAAGATATTCATTCTACAGTAATTCAAAAATGTCGAAGCAATGAATTTTGTTCCACAATAAAAAATGAGAAATAAGAAAATTGTGAAAAAAAAAAATGAAATCGTTCTTAATTATTTATCTTGTATTACATGTTAAGAAATTGGTAATTTAAAAAGAAAGTAACCTGTGGGTGTACTTCTTAAAAAAAATCATGGATCAAAAATATAAATTAGAAACCGATTTTTATATTCTCTAAAGAAATTTCAATCTAGATAATCCCAGAAAGCTAAAACTCGATGCAGAACTTCTTAATTTTTTGAAAAAAAATAATAAAATTGAACATTTATGAACTCACAACTGTGTAACAGTACAGATGATGAAAAATAAAGTATTAAAGGTATAGAGTATAATTCCTTAAAAAATTTCAATAATTAACTAAGGAAGAATACCACATTTTTTAATTTTCGCTGACTGAACCATACAGTTAGTTCTGAGAAACGTGATAGTTGTTCGGAAAGACAATTTCGGGGGGTTTAACTTTTATCTACAATTGAAGCATTACCATACATTCCGAAACGGTAAATCCTTTGAAAAACCAATAATTTAACAATACTGTACTGAATTCCCCCGCGCAACTCCCTTAACTAATCCTTAAGGTTACTTTATGACGTTGTGTTTGATAGAGAATTTTGTTTTGTGGAGGATTTGTGTGACATATGCAAACACTTACTGCTGTATTAACAGAAAAGAAGCAAATAGGAAAAAAATTACTGGATAAAGTAACACGACATTAGTGGTTCTTAGAAAAGCTCTAAGTGACGGTTCAGAAGCAAAAATATAATATAAAACCAGAGCCTTACTGATGATATTTTAGTCAAGTTGAATGAAGTGTATAATTAAAACTACTACAATGTCTTATTTCAGATTCTGTGGTTGATTCTTTTGTCACGATGCAAGAATGTTACATCTGTTAATTTACTTGTGATGAGACCGTAACACACTCATTGTTCTCGAAAACCATAATAAGGTTCAAAACTCCTCAGATGTCTCTTTCTGATACAATATTTCAGGAATGGCGAACCATTGTCACGCGACACAATATTTTGTGCACGCCAGTGATCAAAATGGTTTGCATTTTATTTCAAAATAACAAAGTTCAGTTCACTATGAAGTATTACAAACAAACCCGAGTGATCGGTTGCGGTGCGGCGTGAAGCACAACTCGTTTGTCATTGTCTTGCCTTAGTTACCCCGTAGATTCCAACTGCTTATGATGCAAAGTTTGTCTACACATAGCATAGTCAATTTCACTGACTCAACTTTATTTTAAAATTTATTTGTGTTATATTTACGATTTTTAAGAGTTATGTAACATGGCTAGTTAAACAAAAGAATAAAAAGAGCAAGATAGTAAGTGTTACAGAGAATTTCAAATAGGGTGAATCTAGAAGTATGGCATTATTAGTAAATGTGCGATAAAGCGGTGTGTGTTCTATATTCTGGAATAATGGTATTCAGAGACATCGTCTGTAAAATGGCATTTTGAAACAAATCACAAATCTTCCTGTCAAAAAAGTGAACCACAGCAAAAATATAATTAACTGCTTAAAAACCGATTGGCAGATGACTCCAATTGAGCCTGCATTCCACTAAAAGTAATATCTTACAATCTTAATATAAGTTGTCATCCAATCTGCTAGAGAACAGAAGTCACACTAATGTTTCTTTAATATGAATTACACGTATAACTAAAACATCTACAACTATACAGTACAAAAGGTATTTTTTTCGTAATAAATAAAGAGTTTTGTGTTCTTAGTATTTAGTTTTATTATTTTTCAAATAATTCACAAGTCAAAATTATGTGACGGCACGTCTATACTTCATTAAACACTTCTGTAGAAAAAAATGCCACGTTGATCCATAAAGGTTCGTCACCCCTGAACTATTTGGACTGGAAGACACCGAAACAGATACTGGGAAAGAAAACGAATCCCCATCTGAGTGTTTAATGATGAAAGTTGTCGTCTTCATGCCTTGTTGGAGATGTTTGTTTGGCTAACCGGATGGGCGTGGCGGCCGCGATTTCCAATTGTTTTCACCTCAGAAGCAGGGCGTTCTTTAAATGAATTCAGTCAACCATGATCACGTGGTTTAAAAGGATTAATTAGCACGGATAAAAGAAATAAACGCAGCAGACAGGAAGCTATAGAGTGAAATTTTTTCTGTTTTTAGAAGGGATAAAGGTGATGAATAAAACATTATGATTTAAATAACAGTACATGATTCCTAAGAAGGGCTTCAATGGGTTATTGTAATATCGCTAACCAATAGGTAATGGCGTGACATCAATTCCGAATCTAGATTTCATTTTCTTTAATTAATACAGCGTTAGAGATACACAATTTGCATGAAGATCAATTTTATCCAGTTACCAACCAGGACACCAACTGAATATTACCAAACTCTCAACAGTAAAGTTTGTCTTCTTGTTCTATTCAAACTTCTTACACAGTTACCATTGTTAGTAGTAGCATCTTAAGACTTCGGAAAGCCCTAGGCCCCTATGCAATGCTTTAATATAATTTGGAGTATATGTTGCCGTTAAATTAATGTGTGATTTCCTAGAATAACTAGGTATTTCATGAAATAACTCGACAAATAAGTTAAAGTATATAAAATTATTGAATTCTACGATTTAACTAGGTATTCTATAGAATAACGATTACTTGATCGTTAAAGTATGAAATACATCACTTGAAAATTCTTTGAATATGTTCTAGCTGTTTTTAATCAGTTTTGAACCGTTTACAGATGCCTTGAAATGACGTGTGAGTGTATAACCCTTCATTTTGTTGCTTTCAAACGTCGACTTTAGGCGGTTTATATATGTTAGCGTTATACATTTTGAATTATTAAGAAAAATTTTGCAACCTGTTTTCAAACAATGACTTCTGCAAGAATGGAAAACTAACTTGTTAATAAGAAAAAATCAATGTGAGGGATTTGCATCTTTATTAAATAAGCGTGGACCAAAGGAAAAAATTACTGCACTTACTCTTCAAAAATTATTAACTTAGATAGCAGAAGTAAAAAGTGCTAAAACAACATAGAAAAAAAATACCAAATGACTATTGGTTACTCCAGCATTATGATATCTTTGAAGTTCTAGGAGTAGGAAAGTTAGTTTTGCCAGAAATAGATGCAAAACATGATATTTTTTTCCCCTTTCTGTTTAACTAATGTTTACAATTTGAGCAATAATAAGTTATATCATCTACTTTTCATTATTGTTTATCAATTAATCATCAGCAATAGGGATAAAATGCATTTTTCAAGAGATTTTAGTTGTTAATGATCAATTAATTTATAAAATAATTTTGAAATTGTTTATTTTTCACTTTTACGGTCTATCAATAGTTATTTCATCCAATAACTAGGTAAAGCATGAAATTTTTCATCTAGTATATGCTTTAACTGAATTGTCTAGTTATTTCACCCTAGTTATTCTATGAAATAGCTGAAATATATACTTTAACAGTAACATATATACCCGCAAAGTTCAGCAAACGTCTTTCTAAATGAGTAATGAAGGTGCATGTCCATAGAGGCCTAAGCATAGACACGGATGATGGACGAGACATAATGATGCAGTCTTATGACTGTTCCCAGTTGGCATATAGTTCGAAATTCACATTTATTTTGAGAATATGTTTGGGAATAACATGTGATGACTAAAATTATTTGGATTATGATCTTATCGAGGCCGAAACGAGATTAAGACGAGCCCTCCACCTTGAAGCTCTGGACCATACCTTAAAACCTTCCTGATTGCCAGATAATGGACTTAAGCGGCATTTAACTGGATTTTATCTCATTTTGAGGACTTTCAGGAACAAATTGATTAACCTTATGTTATGAGTTTAAATATCTCTTATTAACTACAACGTATCCAGAATGGAATGTTCGAACACCCTGATACAGGATACGAATCTAATTGCACTTTTTATTTTAGTAATATTACAAACTCTCAGCTTGAGATGAATAACAAAATTAAGCCTAAACTCCAGAGAAACATTAACAATCAATTAAAACAAAACCAGAAATAAATGTTTAAGGGAACACTTGATGGCTGAACACTAATCCAGTGCTTCTCAAACTTCCTATACTTGCGACCCAGTTTTCAATTATAATTTTCATCTCGCCCCTCCATACAATAACAATATATTGAATTCAATAATAATATACTTTGACGTAAAGCTACAATACGACCTGAATTATAAATCGTACAAATAATCAAGTATTAAATTTTGTATAAAATTTTATGACATACCCTTAGGTCATTGGTAATTATTAAACTTCTTAACTTAGTACTGTTAAATTAATTATGAAACACATTGTGCAGTACTGATACATATATAAGTGTATTATATCAGTGTAAATGTATATTTTATTTTTTAGCATGACAGAATGTTGTTTTGCTTCCTTTCAATAAATTAATTTTTTTATGGGGTTATCACGCCCCCCCCCTATGGGGTGCGCACCACAGTTTGAGAAGCACTACACTAATCTAAACTTGACGCATCTCAAAATAAATAAGCATCAGCTGATATACGTGAAAATGCAATTAATATATCTTGCTCATGGCACAGGTTTGTTTCTTTTCTTTTTCTCTATGGTACCTGTATAAGGCAACATAAACAAGAATGGAAGATGCAGTACTACATATTTGCATAATCTAACTTGGAGAAACGAACACGGTTTCACAAGGAGCAGTACAGGCAATAGAATAAAATAGAATCTTACTGAATAGAAAGTAGGAAATCAAACTGCCAACAGCTATTTTTTCCCTCCCTCATAACATTCTTTATAAATAACATCAATATAAATGAAAAAAAATCGAATGTACTTGAGAAGAAACAGTAAAGTGATAACTAAAATACTCGTACATCTCTCATCTTAAATTGTACTAGTTATGAAACCACCAAAGAGAGAAACCTCAATCCTCAAGAGAGAGCTTCATTTCCGATGACGTAGATGTTTCAAATCCCCTGACAAGAGACTTTTATCTCTTTCGGAGGTTTGAAAACTGAAAAATAAGTTGAACCTACCGAAATATATACTGTATTTTCCGTAATTGATACACTTTCCTTAAATATTTTTTTCGGCAATATGCTCGAAAATTATGGACGAAATCTTATTATTTTAGGGTTACATTTATCTTATCAACAAACCATTGAAATAAGTATCTTTTTTGTGATTTTTTTATTTTAATATGATTAAAAGGAATGATTTTTTTCTCTTTTATATATTTATATATTTTGCGTTATAATATTTACTCAAAATTGCTGAAATCTGTTTTCAATTCTTGTCAAGGAACATCATTCAAATTCAAAGCTACTTTAAGATAAAGCTGGGAATTGCTAATGATATTCCATAACGGTAATAATATTTCATGTAGAAATAATAAAAGTTAATAAAATAAAATACGAAAAACTATTTTGCCCTGTTTTTTTTAAAAATTTTAACAAATACAAAATATAATAATACTTTTATGTATAACAAATAAATACTTTATTTTTAACATATGAGATTTAAAATATTTTTTGCATCCCCGTAGGTTTAACATATTGTATTGAATGAAAGTAAGATATAATTCGAATAGAAATGAATAGTATATTAAATATAGTCTGATATAATCTAAAATAATAGGCATTTTGGAAAACAACATTAAGATCGAAGCCTTGGCGCATAAAATTTCCGAGTATAGCCAATACCAAAAATCCAGTTGAAATTTCGCGTATAATTCTTCATGGATACTTAGGGAGGGGCTCAACCCTACAAATTATACAACTGTTCATATTCATTTCCCAAATTGTACAATTTACATGCATTACGTAGTTCTATTTTTTAATATATAGTAAGCAGAAAAAATAATAAATTTCAAGTCTACATCTCCACATTTTAATTTGTACTTCAATTTTAGGTCTCTTCAAAAACAATGTTCCTAATAACCTTTTCCTCTAAATTGCACTGAATTTTTCATCCATCCTTTCTTCTGCACCTTGACAGAGCCACATACAATTGTCCATGAGTAAATATTGTTTCCTTCGATGTTACACATAAACCGACTGTTTGAAAACTCTGCCTCTATGGTTTATTAATATAGTCGTGGAAAATGCCATTCTTATAGAAAATTGTGTATGTTTCAGAATGAATGACATATAAGGGGCGGGCATTAAGTCGATTGCAATCGACCGGTGTATCGCCAAGACATTTTAGGGTTATCGACTGAAGAGTAACTGTTTGTAATTATGTATCGAAATATTCATGATTGGCGGACAGTATGCAGACTAACTCTTCTTCTGACTATAACTACGAGAACTAACTTTAAATGAAAATGTTTGATCTTTTAATGTATTTTGAATTGTTTCTCGTAACAAATGCATTGATATTATTGTGTGTCTATCATTGTTATGCGTTTTGCTTCAAACGCGGGGTCTTAAAATTATAAGTTTATTTTATTGCAGTTATGTGGGTAAGTCCATATTCTGTATTTATCATTAAGTTATAGTAAATATTGTAGACCGTTTTCTTAGCTCACCACACCTACGCTATTGGGTGGACCCTAACACCTTGAAAAAATTAGAAGTAGCTCGTACCCTCGAAAAATTTGCCCACCCTTGTATGTATACTTGAAAAGATCCATCCCTCACCAAAGCCTGACTATAAAACTTCAAGGGTTCCTTACTCGGCTAAAAGTGACTTGAACTTTGTAATGGTCCATTAGTGAGGGAGAGTCGGAAGGAAGATTAGCCATATTCAAAACAAATTCTATTTATTATCAAATTCACAGCAACGGCAGAAATTCAACTACCCAAGTTAAGAAATGCACCAATTACTAAACATGCAAATCAATAGCGAGGTACCCGAGATACGAGAAGTCTTAATGAATTCGATCACTTACGTCCATGCAATATACCTTCTAATTCCAAGTGACCTAATCCAATTCAATTTTTGACTAAATTGTCAATTTTAATGTTACACAAATAAGCTATGAGATACTCACGCCTCACTTGACGTTTAATCAATCACTGCTATCCATTAGCAGTCTAACCTCTCTCCTTCCAACTTGAAAGTTTAATCTTTATATACACGTCTTAATTTACATACTCATATCTACTTCTTCGGGGGAGGTTTATAATAGAATGATTTTAAAGACCCAATATTATCCAAGAGGATTATCAATGGTAATGAACGCGGATAGACCCGTCACAACCTAACCTTACAATAGGGGCAGTTGCACACAATCCAACAAAACACCAGAAAATAGTTACAGACAAAATATATATATATATATAATATATATATATATATATATATATATATATATATAATTAAGGTAATTATTTTATTAAACTGTGTTTCTAAGCAGATATGAAGTGGATCAACTATTCACCTATCTGAAGTACTTGAACACCCAGAACTGTAGCTCCCATAAAATAATTGAAGTTCCAGAAGTCTCGAATCCAACGATCCATAAGATTTATCTTAGAGTTTCACAAAAATAGATTTCGCTTCCTAAGCAATAAATAACAGTGTTAAGCATAGATATACTAAGTAGTTGATGAATATAATTTTCAAAGTGAAATTCTTCATAATGCTAATCGCTAACGTATAACTAACAGCTATCAATTTCAACACTCATCTCTCTGACATTCACTTTTGTATCTCAGAACCAATCTGTATAATCCATTTCCAATACGGAATTGGGAGTTTAAGTATGTATGAACTTTAAATAATTTTACGCCCCATGTTAGTTTAAAGGAGATAGGTCGTTATATACTAAAAAGGATTTAATGAGAAAAAAAAAAGACTTAAATTGAGAAAAAAATATTCAAATACTTACCATGAATAGAAGTATATATGACGGCAATTTTATCATTAAAACACATTATATGTACAGCACATTTCGAACAGAATCAGTCAAAATCAAACACACTTCGAGAACATTTTCTCAGTAGGAAATAATATCATTCATTTCATAAGCAAAGTACTCTTCTTATCACATACCACAAGAATTCACACAATTTTATAATTTAAATATTATCTTGGTTACGCCAGGAAACCTAAAAATGACTAATATCGGATTTTCTCACTTCCTAGTAGTATTAGTTCACACTCTCCCTATATATATATATATATATATATATATATATATATATATATCTTCCTCAAATTTTCAATCGTAAATAAATACTTTTTCTTCACCCACTCAAGTTCAAATACATTTTTTTAAAACTTGTAGTGGATGACATTTGATGTTAATACAGTTTTTCAAAATATTAATTCATTAATTCTATTTAATTAATGAATAAATAGTAACAAACAAAAATAATAGTTCAATACAATATATAAAAAGGAAATTCACTCATTGTGTCCCTGTAGCGCAATGGATATCGCGTTACACTTCTAATCCAAAGTTCGTGGGTACGAATCCCACCTGGGACGGCGTAATTTCTGAGAATGTGATTTTTTTACTATACTATTTTATTGGAATAAATTAAACTAATGAATGAATAAATATTAACAAACAAATATAATAGTCCAATACCTTATATAGAAAGGAAAATGGAAAATTGCAATTAAAATCGTTTTCTATTTTGTTCTTAATATTGTGGTTTTGTCATATGTATATACATATTTATATTAGTTGTAATGATTTAATAAAAAGTAACTAACACATAAAAGTTTTCTTTGTAGACCTAAGTAGGAATTGGCTTAATTTTTTTTTTTCATATTTTACTTGTTTCTTATTCAATATAGTGTTTTGAAACTTTTTCTGTATACTGTTGGACGATTCTGAGCATAAAAAAGGATTTACGGGAATAGTTATTTTTACGAAAATTCAAAAAATTTAGATATTTAAGAGGTTTTTTAAAAAGTCAGGCATGAAATAAATTGTTAAAACAAAAGTATCACTTCTAATATCAATCTCATGCACAGAATGTCGAGAAACACTACTAAGGTATTAGAATAAAAATTGTTCAAAAGTATTAAAATTTGTAGAAGTAGTAATAATTTTAAAATAATGAAATATATTTAAAGAAAATTTTCTAAATTTTCTAATATCTAAAATAATATTTCTGTTTAAAAATTCATTTCCTTTTAAATATATACATTTTTGTTCAAAGGGAAGAAAACTTTTTATATAAACATAAATAACATAAATTTTCAGGGGGAGGTTTTTTTAAACTGTTAAAGAATTAAGAAATTATCTATACTCTGTAGTATATATACAGTTTTGTAAATTTGTAAAACATGCAAGCAAATAAGTTTTTTAACATTCTGGTATCCAAACTTGGGACAACATAAAATGAGGTATGGGGTTTTTTTTTTTTTTTTTTGGGTATCTTAGAATTTTACGAAAAAAATATTAAAAAAGAGGAAAAGAAAATTTTTATTATTAAATGGGAAAAAAAATTGGAAAATTTTTTAAAAAAAAATAAACACCAAAAGTTTTGAACAAATTTTTCATTTTTCAATTTGATGTGTTTATGTTCTCATTTTTGAAATGACCTTCGAAGATAAATTTTAATTTTTAAAAAACTTTTTATCTTATTATTATATGAAATTGCTTAAAAATATTGAAAATTTTTCCCTAAGGGACTGAAATTTTTGCAAAAAAAAATTGATTTATAAGAAGGGCAAACATTCTACTTTTTTATACCAAAAAATTTGAATTACAAACTTTTGAGCAATCCGTCCCCTTTTAAAAATTTTTAAAAAACCAAACCCCCACACGCACGCACCCCCACACAACCCAATTTCGATTAATACGCATTTTAAAGTATGATATCTTGCCTAAAGTAATGACATCTGTTTTTGCTAAAACACTTGTAGTTCACTTGTTCTAGCGAACGAAAATTAATAAACTTGGCATTTTTATAAAGCTAATAAGATGGCCTATAAAATAAAATAAAAAAAAAATTGTCAATTTTTGGTAAAACTCACAATTTTAAGGTAGTCGGATACGTTAAAATATGAAAAATAAAACTGAATACGATATCAATATCGAATTGTTTGGGAATTTCTTTTACTGTTTGTGAATAAAAGCAAGCCAAATAAAAGCATTCTATTCCTTTAGAAAATATTCTACAACAAATGGAACAACACAAATAATGCAGATATAACTACACCAAACAGGTTGACAGGTTGCAATCCGTTTCGGAAAAGTAATCTCTTAAAACACAACACAACAATCTCCCGAAAATCTCTCTTTTAACTTAAAAAATATTTAAAAGCACTAGTTTTAAAACAAAATATCGTAAAACGCTTCAGACCCAGGCATCTTAAGTAACTTGCTCCAAAAGGATTAGAATTTAGTTGAAGAGCTCGTTGAAGCACGACTATTGATGTCTCTTTTTTTTATTGTGCCATAAAAAAGTATTGATTGAGTTGCAGACTTTTTTCTTTTGAAAAGAGTTTTTGGTAACTATAAAATAAAAAGGGATAATAACAAAGAAAAAGTCTTCGGCATTGTTCATTTTATGCAATATTTTGTTTATGAAAAACCAGTGGACGTGAAAAGTACTTTGAATTTAACGTAATTATTTATTTTTCGGGTGGAGTTCGACGAAATAAAATGGCGAAGTTCTACTCCTCAACAAAATTTTAGTTTTCGATTTATTAGTAAGCTAAAAACATACAACTAGTGCTTTTAAAAGAATGGATCTATTAAGAAAATTGATATTGTTAGAATTATTTACTCGCATAAAAGTTATTTTTTTTATAAGAATTGAATTTAGGATATAAATATTATTTTAACCATTAAAACATCACTATACAGTGAAAATCGTCTTACACGAAACGGAGAGGACAAAATTATTTTTTCGTGTTAAAGAACATTGCAAGAAAAACACACCCTATATTCATCAAGATTAAGTTTATTAGAGTATATATATATATATATATGCATGTACTAAATGAAAATCAATGTAACAAAAACATTCATAAGAACATAAAGAAACTTAACACAAATTTTTCAAGTTCTTATGTTTTTGATCACCAGCCTTAAGAAGCTCCATCATCATTTAAAACAAAATAGCGGTTACAATTATTCTTACCCTTTGTCTCGTCTGTATATCGCGTAATTATTTCTATTGATTGACTTAAATAAAGTAAATTATTGCAATTTCATGCTTGTAATCATTTTGAGTTTGATTCAATGTTTTCACCACCCTTATTGGGTTGGGATCTCACCTGGGATTTTAATAATGAGCGAGATCTCCACTTCAACCAACATGAGGAAGAGGTATCGTGATACACGCACTTTGACAAAAGCTTAAGTACAAAAGCTGGCAAAAAGCTAAAATATTATACAAATAAGTTTGGAAATACTTAACGATTATTTTTCATCATTTGAACCGTAAAAATTTCCAAGTTTTTCATTTATGGAATTTAGCATCCTTAATTGTTATAAAAGTAAAGATGGAATAATGTAGACAGATAATTATATCCAAAGGGATTTAGTGGTGTACATAATAATCTTTAAGTGATGCATTTAATTTATTTTGAGAAACCTTTGAACTTCTACAGAACAATCTCTGGAAGATTTAATCTTGTCAATCGATTTATACCTATAATCCAATAGAATCTTCTTCAGTTGACACTTTTTATCAAAGGTTCGAAAACAGGGGTCGGCAAACTTTTAGTTGTGGCGTTCAAAGCCAATCTACCAATATAATTCAGAATGCCTTACGTAGGATATTTTGAAACAATTCAATTTCGGCGATAATGCATGAAAAGTTATTTAATAGAGGCCAAAAATATAGATTTACAGTTTCATTATACATTAATTTTGCATCATTTAAAAATATTTCTTAGCAAAAAACAGCATAAAATATAATAATTTTTTCAACAGAAATAAAAAAATTAAAATTGTACATATATTATGCACCTTTAAACATATTTATTGAAATAAGAAGTGAGGCAACATCTCTTCAGTATAGTTAAATAAAAACTTTAATGTGCAAACCTAGTTCTTTCTCCGCTGTATTTTCATACAACAAATCAAGTAGTACAATGTATGACTTTCAATTTGACACGATTCTGAGCATTCAGTTGTTAAATAATTTATTTTCGGATTCAAAATATTTCTCATAAGAGGAAAGATTTTTTACTTAAATATGTAGAACAAAAGTTGAAAGCAGAGTACATGCAATTTTCTTTTTTCAAAAAAAACAATTATATCTCTCTATCAATGACATTCAATAATTTGCAAAAAAAGCTGTAAATTTATCTTTAGAGTTATACTACAGATTTTTTTCCGTAATTCAGTAAATGCCTATAATTCTGAATATGTTTGTTAAATATGGCCCATTACAAATTCATCAACTTCCACCCACTCAAAAGTTGACAAATGTGTAAAGTAGTGCAGAGTGCCACTGAGAACTGTACCGCATGCCACATATGACACGCGTGCCATAGGTTACCGACCCCTAATGTAGATCGATATTTATATCCAAAGGCATTTTAGTGATGTAAATTATAGCCTTTAAGGCATCCGACTACGTTCGGAACGGTGATTTTGCAAAAGCATATAAATGAATAATATTTATGATATTTAGTGTCACTTAGATTAAAAACGTAAAAAAACTTTTTTTGAAATTATTACAAAAAAAAAAATTATTTAATTACAATATTTTGACAAAAAAAAAAAACTAGAATGACCCTTTTTCCCTTTTTTTATGAAAAATGTTCTATTATAATAATATTTGTTTTATATAGTTCAGACCTTTTAAAGGTGAACTGAATTTTTTAAATATACAATTTGAAGTGGAAATAAATATTTTACCAACAAAGGAGAAAATTTTTTTAAAAAAAAAAAAAACCCCGATAATTATTTCAATTGGTAAAATTTGAAAATAATGTAAATTTTTTCGAAATTAGTTAAACTTTCTGGAGAAGTCTTTACTTTATAAAACAAAATATTTTAAA
The DNA here is from genome assembly GCA_019973955.1 of Trichonephila inaurata madagascariensis. Taxonomy (NCBI): domain Eukaryota; kingdom Metazoa; phylum Arthropoda; class Arachnida; order Araneae; family Nephilidae; genus Trichonephila; species Trichonephila inaurata. The sequence goes on along the minus strand of BMAV01019776.1, from coordinate 18,414 downwards.
AAGAAGCTTTTTTATAAAAGAGAACTTTTTAAAAAAAAGATTATTCTGAATTTTGCCAAAATATTGTATTAAAATAAGTTTTTGTCAAAATGTTCTTAAACCATTTTTAATGTATTCTGATCTAAATGACACCAAATATGATGAAAAATTTTTTTTTTTAAAAATCCGGTTCCGAATGTATTCGGATATCTTAACTGATGCATTTAATTTATTTGGAGAAACCATTGAACTGTCAGGCATTCTCTGGGAAAATTTAATTGACAATCAATTTTTCCACAATCCCCAAGAACCTTCTGCAATGGACACTTTTCATCAAAGGTTCTAAAAGCTTACAGATGAACGTTTTTAGCTAAAACTAAATTACAACAGTCTCAGGCGTAGACAAAGCTTCCCAACACCAGCGATCTTTTTCCCCGCTTAAAAAACCTATCTAAGTCCCTTTTTTCACAGAAGACAAAGATTTCCCGAAACCGTCCCCGAGCTACTTTGTTATTACTCAAGCATTTGATTCTCTCAGAATCATGGGTAAATTGCTTCTGGTCTAATCCGGTGGAAGCAATTACTATTCACTGAGATCGAGATCGTTTCCTAGAATGAGAAATCTTCGAGCAAACCGAACGGAAGGACTGTTCATTTAGAAACATTAATTTGACCAATGCTTCGATGGAAGGGGAAAAAGGGAAAAACACGATTAAATGGGGGGATTTCTAGGCTCTGTAAATTAGGCTGTTTAAAAAGAGTTTAGCGCAAAAGGTATTTTACCTTGCTCAGTCAACGTCGGGCAGTGCCAAAATGGGGGCGCCCCCAAGGGCGTATAACCCCGGGGGGGAGTAAGGGGAAAAATCGAAAAAAAAAATTATTTTAAAAAATTGATTTACTGAAAAAGGGAACAAAACAAAAATATTTTAAAAAAAAAAATAAAAAAGCTTTTACATTGATATAAAAACATAAATGTATAGTGCTGCACAATGTTTTAAATTAATTTTTAACAGCACTGTTAAAAAAAAATTAATAATTACCGGGACCCTATGGCATGTCATAAAATTATATACTTATCTTTAATTTTAAAGGTTTTTATAATTAAGTCATTGTAGTTTTTTCGTCAAAGAATATTATTATTGAATCAATACATTATTATTGTATGAAGGGGGGGGGATGAAAAAATTTTGACTGAAAATTGGGCCAAGTATAGAAAGTTTGAGAAAACTGGTTTTTTGGCCGGGGTTTTAAAAATTTGGTATTTGATTTCGAATTTTTTTAATCGCGGGTAAATGAATAATTTTTTTGGATATTTAGTTTAATTTAAATTAGAAAAATTTAATTATTACAAAACAAAACATTTAAAAGGAAATTTTTTTTCAAAAAATGAAGGGAAAATTTTTAAAACATTCTCCTTTTATGGAAAAAATTTTCTATAATAATAATATTCTCTTGCTAAGACTTTTATAAAGGAACTGAACTTCGAATTTTGAAATAATCACATTATATTCAGAGTTACGATCAATTGCAATAATAACGGGGTTTTTTTTTTTTGTTGTTAAAATGTCTCTTTGGTATACTGTATAAAACATGAATAAATTTACTTCTAAAGTACACATTTCAAATTTCAAAAATCGCAGTTCAGGAAATATAAGTAAATTATTATTATTATTGAAATATTCTTTATAAAAGGAAAATGTTTTGTAAACATATCATTTTTCGAAATTTTTCTTTTTACAATCGAACATCAAACTAAAGTATTTTTCGGGATCACAAAACATTAAGTTAAACGATTTTACATAAAATAAAAACAAGTAACATAAAAAATAAATTTTAAGTTAATTTCAACTTAGATAAACAAAGAAAAATGTTAATTTAGTTATTTTTTATTAAATAATTACAATTAATATAAAATGTTTTAACATAAATAGAACAAACTTTTAAAATGACAAAATAAAACAATTTGCCTTAATTTTTCCATTTTTTTTATATTAGGTTTTGGGACTATTTTTTTTTTTACTATTTATTTATTCATAAATCACATTCTCAGAAATTATAGGCCATCCCAGGTAGGATTCAAACCCACAACCTTTGGTTAGCAGTCCAACGCGCTATCCATTGCGCTGCAGGGACACAACGAGCGATTTTCCTTTCTATATATGGTGTTGGACTATTATTTTTGTTTGTTATTAATTATTCATTAATTATTTAATTAATGAATTAATATTTGAAAAAACTGTAAAACTGTATTAACATAAATGTCCCCCCCAAAATTTTTAAAAAAAATATATTTGAACTTAATGGATGAATATAAAGTTTTTTTATTAATATAAAAAATTTGTTCAAATATATAAAAGGGAAAAAAAGTGAACTAATAGTGGGAATTGAAAATTTTTTAACCCCCCAAATTTTATTTTTTCAAAAAAACAATTTTGAATTTCACTTTAAAGGCCTTTTTAAATATAACAATGCTTTAAATTTTTTCTATAAACGAAATTGTTGTGACGAAAATAAAATGATTATTAAGGAATTTTATAAAATATTTTCAATAAGTCGTTAGATATCAGAAATTCCCAATTCTTAAATCAGAGCGAAAAATTTCAAATCTCAGATCAAGTCTAACAACTTGCTTTTTAATATTGAGACGAAGCTCTTCATCAATGTACAATTATCATATACCGACAGTATAACAGTTTCTTCTACGATAACCAACAGCTGGCATTACGCCAGCTGAGTTTGCGGCGGTTCTTTTTTTCGATTTTGTTTCTTGTTTCAAATACATGAAATTTTCCACAGGGGTTTGAAAAAATATTTTTCCCCTCAGAAAAAACCTTTCATCAGAAAAAAATATTTTAAAAAATGTTTATCAATATTATTATGCACATGAAATATTTGAGCAATTTCAAGGCTTTTTCAAAATTATAACAAAAAATAAAAAAAATTGAATTGTATTTGCATGAAATTCTGTAATAATTTATATTTTCTTTTCAATTATTCCTAATTTCGGTAAAAAGATGTGCTTTTGCTACCAAAAATAATTTGGCACAAAATTTGATGATTTTACAATAAATTTAAATACATGCTTCTCAAACTTTCAATATTTACGACCCAATATTTAATAGCACACAAATTTCATCACATCCCCCTCTCTCTCCATACAAATAACAATATATTGAGTTCAATAAGTGACACTAAAGCTACAACACTACACAGCAACTTTTTCTTAAGTGCTACCAGAGTATATAAACATCTTCAGCCAAAGCATAAATTATCCCGAACGTATATATACGTCCTTCTGAAGTACGATTTTTTCTGTGCACTGCTTTCCATAAAATTAAATTCCAAAAGGGTTTTGGGAAAGCAATAAACAACAGGTTTGCGAGGGATTTATTTATTTCAGAGGTTTCCCTTTTTATTCCTTTTTTCCTCTTTTTCCCCAAAACATCCAACTCGGGGGTGTGGAAAAGGGGCGGGGGCGAATCGCGTAAATTTATTCGGAGTTAAGGATTAATTTTAAACCGTCAATTATCAAGTTTAAATGTTAAGTTCATATAATTTTTACTGCCCATGGGGTCATGGTTATTAAAACTTTTTCTTTTCTTACTATTGTTAAATTAATATAAAATAATTTGCAGTACGATAAATTTATAAGGGGGATTATTTCAGTACAAATGTTATTTTTTTTATGTCAAAATTTTTTTTGTTTACTTTATAAATTTAAAAAATTTTAAAAATCTTTTTTTTTTCGATTTTTCAATATGCCCCCCCCCGTAGAGTTATCACTTCCCCTTAGGGGCACGCCCCACAGTTTGAGAAACGCTGACATACGTAGATGTTTTTAATACAGAAATATGCATTTTGAGAGCGCATGTTAGTAAAAAGCAAATTTACGAACTATCATGTAATACTTTTTTCTTCGTATCAAAGCTTTTCTTTTGATATATTTTTATTTATATATATTTTATTTAAATCAGATGTGTATATTAAAAACAATAACTAAAAATTTGTGAAAGAATCACAGTATTTTAAAATTACAAACATTATTTGCTTTAAAGAGTTTGTAGTCCTTATTAATCTATATAAAAAAAGTTTTTCGTGATGATGGAATATAAATATACTTATTTATCTGCCATATGAGAGGAAAAATAAAAAGTGCAGTAGGTTCTGTTGAATATTATGGTTACAAATTATTACAACTGCATAATACACGTAAATTTACAGCTTTAAAATTTAGGCGATGAATATGAATCGTTGTGTATATATGGGTTGGTCCGCCGTTAGGGGAGGACAGGGTCCCACCTCACCTCTAGCACTTATTTAAAATAAATCACAGTTTAAAAAAACCCCTTTTTAAGAACCCAAAACCCCCAAAGTCACCAAACCTGGAAATGGGATCAGGAATTAGTCGCCAGATGCGAGATGGGATCTAAAAATGGGAAATCGTTAGTCCTGATGATCCTGATCAGGACAATGTTTCAAAGTTATTGAATTATTGTATTGTCATTGGTCCTGGATAAGTGAGCAAAATTTCGAAGTAACATGACCTTTTAAATTGGATGAAAATTGAGTTCAACTGCCGTTACATATAAGTGAAACTTATAAAAGGGTGTTAAAAAAAGATGGGTTTCAAGAACAAATGCGTAATAATAAATGAGTAATTATTTTTCCAAATTTAATGAAAAAGAAAATAAATTACAATATATTAGTTGCTAAGGCATATTTCTCTTAAAGGTTCTAAATATATAATCATGTTTAATTCAACGTAAATTAAATATTAAATTTTTCACTTCACTTCAAGGGTTGGGTATCGCCTGCAAATGGTTTTTTGGCCCCAAAAAGACCCTTTAAGACTCTTAAATATGCACAATTTTCAAGAAAAATAAATTAAAATGCTGAAAAACTCATAAATGATTCTCCAAAAGTACAAATTTAATATGCTTGTTAGCTAAAATGTATAAATATTAAGTAAAATTTTAAATACAACGCAATACCTCTCAACAAATTTTTAAAAAAGTTAAAATACTCTTATAAATCTTTAGTAAAATAATATAAAAAATTATTAAATATTCTAAATACAAAAAATAAACAGATTTATTTCAGGATTAATCAATTAAATTTGCAATTTGTTAATTTATTTAAAAAAAAATAAAAATATTTTTAGAAACGTATTGAAATAACGAACTTAGATATTTTTGATTTAAATATAGAATATGGTAAATAGTTTGAAAAGAAATAAAAAAAATATTTATTCAGATGTATCAACGTATTTTATTATTTGTAAAAATTTTAAAAAATTTTCCCTTCAAGAAAATTATAAATTTTCTAAAATTTAAAAATCAACGAAAACACTCTATATTTAAAAAAAAAATTCACAACTTATTTAGGAAATTAAGAACAACAAAAATTAAAAAAACCGATTTTTTGATTTTTAAAAATTTTTATAAAAAAAAATAGCATATAAATAAATTGAAATTAAAAATGATGTTGCAAATACACTATAATCGAACGAATATTTATGATAAAAATATTTCTAAAAAACGAAAAAATACTTATTTGTGCAATACGTCGATAACTGTTGATTCTATTCTTTAATTTTCTAAGCTTTTTGAGCATAAAATTTACTTAAAGGTAAAATAAAAATGCAGTTTAGAAATTTAAACATACATTATAAAGTTCCATGGAAATAGAAATAGTTAAACTTAATTGTAGATTTCCATTACTATTTCTACGATAATGGAAACAGTTCCTTGCCGAGAATCAAGTCATATATTATTGTAAAATGTTTTAAATAAAACATAATTATTAAAATTAGCATTAATTATTCAAAAAATGAAATAAAATTAATAGTGAACAACGTGAAATTCTTAATCTAGCCCTAAATAACGAAAAATACGTCACAAGACTTAACGCCCCACCCACGAAAACAGCTGCATTATTAAAAAAGAACCAATTAAAATATTTCCTTTTTATTTGAGAGTTAATAAGAAAAAATAGCCGTTGTTATAATTTAAGATTAAAATAAATTAAAACAGAGAACGGTACATCGATTAAAACGGAGAACGAAAAGCTTAAATGAAAGTAAAACTAGGTTAGAAAATAGAATAATAGTTTTTACACATCAATATTCTGAAAAATTGCCAGAATTTCTCTAAAAAAAGTTTAGAATTATTTTAAAATATTTGTTTCATTCGCTCTTAACCAGAGAAAAAAAGTTAAAAATAAAAACTTTTACAAAACGTTCTTTGAAAAAATACAAATGGAAGGAAAAATTTTATATTTAACAATAACAATATACTTAGAATCTTCAAACGATATTTTTAGAATGCAACACTGAAAATTAAAATCTAAATATTGCAGCCACACAGTAAAGTTGAATAAAGTACTTATGTACAGAATGGAATACTCTATCTTACTTCTCTATAAGAATTAAATATTCTAAGACGATTGTACAAAATTTTAATTCGCATAACTAAAATTTATTTTTCAACTTACGCTTCTTGAAAAAGTTTAGAATATTTCAAACAATTCGAATACAGAAAGCGATAAATTAAAATCGAAGTGCATATTAGTGAAAAAAGAAATCCTCAAAATTCACATTTTAGCCTCAAGAACGTTTTACTAAATATTTAATCAACTCCTAAAACTTTTCGAGAAAATCTTGCTGTTGCATTAATAACTACTCATCTAGAAAAAAAAACTGGAAATAAATTTCAAACAAAAGATAAAACTTACATTCACTCAAATATGTGCTCTCCAAACCGTCATGTCACTCCAGTAAAAACCGGCGCATTGTAAAAACTCTTCCATCTGCTAGAACGCCGAGGAAAAGACTTTACCCTCGCCATCGAACGACCAGGAAAACGAAGGAGAAAATTTCTCCTCAGGAAAACTAACCAGGATCAGGAGCAGGAAAATCACGACCGACTCCAGCGGAACCTTCTCCGCATCTGCTGATCCAGAGCGTAAAACCGGACAGTCGCAAGCGGCCGTCGCCCACAGGTCGTTAGCCGCTCTCCCATTGGTCGACTGGATTCATTTCGGAGGGGGGGAGGAAGGCAACAGTGGCACTCCCCCCACACGGCTCGGGAGAAGGGATGGCGTTCTCGGAGGAGAAAAAAAAGGGTATTTGAAGGAGTAGGAAGGGGAGAGAAAATAATTTTTATAAAATTTGGATTTACCTTAGTAGGGATTATTTTTGTGATTAATGACTAAAAGACAGGGAGTTCTAAACAGGAACCCACTATCATAATTAAAGTTTTAATCCGTAGTTTAAAAATGAGGTACGTTGTTTCTAGGGTTTGTACGTGTAAAGATATTTTTTGGTAGATCCTAACGTGAATTTTTGGACAAGAAAAAAAAAATTGGGGATATGTAGTGCTAAGGCTTTAAGGTGAGCTCTAATTAACCATTTCGCTCAGTTAATTCGGTCAAAATAATTAAAAAAAAATAGATTTATCAGGTTCAGAAATATTTTTTGGGGGGTGCTGTTTCAGAATATTAATTATTATTTAGGATTTATGGGTGTTCTTTACATAATTTAATTCATTAATGTTGGTTTTTTTTGTAAAATATATTAATATACATATTTTCCTTTAAAAATGTATTTTACAATCAACTAAGTCAGTGCACTCCAATCCCCGGTCCGTGGATGAATTATAACTGGGTTGCCAAGGAACATTAAATTATTTCTATTTTATTTCCTGTGGAGTATTTTTCTAGGATTTGTGTGACTTTTTATGGAAATTACTTCATATTCCAAGTTAAATCACTTTATACTCATTTTTTGGTGTATCTATATTTTATTCTAAATGCATGTCTAAATACACAATTAAATTAAAATTATTAAATCAAAACAATCTAAAATACAAATATTCAACGCCTCCCCCTCCTCCCAGGAGGCCATGCTAAAATTATCAAACATTGACCGGTTCACGGTGATAAAAAGGTTTGAAAGCACTGAAGAAAGTAAAACCGGGTTTCTCCGAAAAGTATGACTACACTTTCAAACATTAATTTCAAAAAAGAAAATAAATATATATAAATATATACACCATATTTACTCAAATCTAAGCCTCTATCGATTTCAAGTCGCACCCACAATTATCAATATGTTTTTATGAAAAAATGTCATCGATTCTAAGCCACACCCCCTATTCTCAAGACGTTTTTGAGAAAAAATAAAAATAAAAAAAACTGTATAAAAAGTTCATCGATATTCGATATTTAAGGGGAAAAAATTGCTGAGAAATAATAAGAAGTTATAGATTAATTTATTTTACCAGTATTAAAAACTTTCATACACCTACATGAACCTATAATTACTCTAACTGTCCGGATCATGTTTCGGAAATGAAGCATCGCTCCCATTTTCACAGCTGAGAATTGGTGCCGGCGTCGCCATTTTCCCACACGGTGTCGTCTTCTGTGCTATCCAATGCATTTGTTATACAACATTTTTTTTAAAGAATGTATGAAAGAAGAATATAAAATAATTATTAAAGACTGTCGAACATTTGACAGGCAAAACTTATATCATTTTGTTTATGCCGTTGAGGTATATTTGTTTCATCTGTGTCAAATTTTCAGTGGTTTCTGCTCTATTTCAGCTTTCCTCTACACATCAAATTGACTACCTTCTCATATGTGCGTCATAATGAACTTCGTTTTGATGCTATTACCGATGTCTGATGTTTAAGTGATTAATAGAAAGCGTATACAAAAACATTTCCTAACTACGATCAGACAACGATGTTTAGAATAAACTGAATACTGGAGGTAAACTGCGGAATGGGGTAAGTCAGAGCTTCTCAAACATTCAATATTTGCGACCCAATTCTCAATCATAATTTTCATCGTGCCCCCCTTCAAACGATAAATATGTATTGAATTCAATATTACTATTTTTTGCGCTAAAACTACAATCCGACTTTAACCTCTAAAGTTCCACGGCGTATATAAACGTCTCTCTCAGTCAAAGCATTAATTGCCCTGGACGTATATATACGTCTTTCCGAAGTACGATCTTTTTGTACACTGCTATCCATAACATTATTTCGAAGGCTTTGGAATACAATAAAAGGACTTTGATAGTATTCGAGAAGGATTTATTTATTCCTTTTCTACACTCCCCCCCAATACATCATATACGCACGCCTACGAGGAAAAGAGGTGGCATTGGGGAGCGAAGAGCGTAACTTTTAATCGGCAGTTAAGGGATTTAATTATAAACTGTACAAAAATCATGAAGTGTTCATTTTTGTATATAATTTTATATATGACAAGCCCATGAGGTCACTGGTTAAAAGGAAATGAAAAAAAATACACCCTGACATATATATATATATATGTCAGGGTGTATTTTTTTTTCCTTTTAATAAATTAATAATTTTTTAAAAATAATCTTTTGTTCTCAACTTTTCAATATGTTCGCGCCCCCTCGTAGAGTTATTACGCCCCTCAAGGGGGCGCACCCCACAGTTTGAGAAACGTTGGGGTAAGTCAGCGATGACAGTGACCAGAACGGACGGCTGCATTTTTCCTTTTGAAAGGGGTTGAAACTGAATTTCCACCATCCAACAAATGTTTTGCCTTCGATTCAACGCCGCTCTCGATTTTCAGTAGCCTTAACACTGGGAAAATGACGCGGCTGAAATTCGAGTAAATATGATATACAAATATAAACTGACTCTAAATATCAATAAGTTAACTCATTTATACAATTTTGCAAAGTCACGGTTCCGAATGTTGGCAGTACCCTTTAATTTTTAACAACACATAAAAAAAATGTTGCGTCCTTGTTGAGAAAAATAAGTCAAAGGTTATTAAATTTTCTATCGCTTTTGAAACGTATAACGTTAACTTTAACTAAACTGAAACTGCACATTTTTGCGCATATGTATACACATATATCCAAAGAACAAAAGAACATTTACAGTGTATTCTTTTGTTCTTTCAATATTTTCATGCTAGTCTACCAAGCCGTAGAAGGGGACGGTTGGTACTATGAAACTAGTTCAAGCTCCCCTCCTCGCCTACTCTTTTGAGGTTTCATTTCCACTATTGATTCATTAATAATTGTACTTCACAGTTCCCATACTCTTTTTCTCTTTCTTTAATTTTTTATAACTAATTTTTTTCTGAATATATAGAAGAATAGAAGTAAATCCAGTATATTCCACACGCAAAATTTTCATTATATCTTTTTAAAATGTAGTTTATTGTTAATTCTTCGGAGCATTTATTTTTTTTTTTATCATATGCATGCATCTGATAGCTAGATTTTTTTAAAAAAATCATAAAACACGGTATTCAAAAGGGGGGGGGGGAAGAAAGAAAGAGAATGCATTCGAATTTTTTTGCTTTTCAAATTTGATCTTTTGAAGAAAAATGGAATTTGTTAATTTATTTAAGTTTCGTTTTTAAAATTCAGTTATTAAGTTAAAAAACTAATAAAAATAATTAAAAAAACTAGCTACGGCTAAATTGTTTTTTATCAAACAAAAATTCTGATACATTTAAAATAAGAAAGAAATCTAATTTATCACAAAGCTTCAGGAAAAGTAAGAAAAATATATTGGAATTGAAAACTATAGTTTTCTTCTCAAATTGATTATATATATATATTTTTATCATAGTAAAATATTAAAGCTTGTATTAATATGTTCATCATAAAATTATCAACAACAGTAAAATTCAGTTAAAAAATGGCACAAATTATTCAGAATTTTAAGAACAACTGTGATGCCACCATATTTGTTTCACAAGATCTTTAACCATTTCTTTTTAATTTTGCTTCTTTTTTGAAATGTTTTAGAATTTGAATTGACATTACTTTATATTATTCGATTCAAAATAGAACACTTAGTTTTAAATTTACGGAAAAGCTTTCACCATATTTCAAGCAAGATCTTTTCATCAATGTTCGGGGAAAAAATTCTTACTTAAAAAGTTGAAAGCATATTTAATTAAATAATTTAATTTATTTTTACAAAAATGTGAATGCAGAAGAATAAAACTTACATTTAAAATTTTTACAATCTTTAGTTGATTAAATGATTTAGTAGGTATTTGAAAACTTTAGAAATAGTTTCGAATCGCGAATATTTCAATTAATTAAAGCGAATTACCTTTATAAAATTCTATTAGCAAATTATTATCGTCTGTTTGAATATTTGAATGTCTGCTTTAGCTTAATAATTTATCGCTTGCTTCAATTTAAATATCTCAGTAAATTAAACGTCTGCTTTAATAGATTTATTAAAATAATTAGCAATTTCATGCAATGGAGATTATTTTATCTGGCTATAGATATATCTGTGTTTATGATCTACTGATCTTAGAATTTTATAAATGTATGGTTTTTAGTTTTATTTCCGGGAATATAGGAAACAAAATATCCTTTATGAAAGTAAAATGACTTAATCGAGAATTTAATTCGAATTTTGAATAGAGTCTAGTTCAATGTAATCAATAGATGTGAGATTGCTATTTATAATCAATTTACAAAAATGACAAGTAAAAATTAAAATATGGACAAACCTTGTGGATAGTATAAATGTCATATGTACTTCAATGTGTGCTACTCAAAAATCAAGTCTACATTTTAAGCCATTGATAATATCCAGATATTTTAAGCTTATTTATATCCGCAACATAAATCAGTTTCACTTCTTGAAGATGATAAATTTATGATTACACAAATTCTAATCCATTTTCTAGTTTGCTTTATTAGTTTTTCTAAGCATTTATATATTTTTTAGATTTATTTATGAATATTTTCTTCTAGATGTCCATTGCGAATATTTGTGAAATCAAAAATATGTCATCTGATTTAATCATTTTAATACGTAACAGTAAGAACATGTATCCTGCTTTAAATATTAAACTAGTTGCAGTAGTTTTAGAATCATAAGAAAATATTATTGATAAACTACCTTTTTGCAATCAAACGTTTAAATATTCAATATAGAAGAATATTCTTTTATTCATTGGATGTTTTTGGAAACACTGCTAAGAAAAATTGATACTTACGTATTATCGCAACCTATTGACGACATTATATGAAACGAAGCACTTGGTTGCCAATTCAGCTCGTACCACACATAGGAAATCCGGGTTACCAACATGGCGAGTTATTAATAGAGTTGGCGATTGTTGCGATAGTTCGTAAGTACCGAAAAATTAAAACTACATAAATGATATAAAAGAAAGCAAAGCAGGAAAGAAATTTATTTGTTAGTGAAAAAATCAAACTGAACAAATTTAATGTACGGCAATCAATAATAACGCGAAATGCTAGCGATTTAAATGATTTTACATAAAATAATTATACTCTAAACTTCTTGACTTTAAAGCAATTAAGTTGTAAAAACACTTTTGAGAATACAAAACACCGTTTCGGACACACAATACATTTTTAAAAACTATTTTTAAAAAACCAATACGAGTAGAGATTATTTTACAACTGTTAAAATATTTACATGTAATTTAATCTACTTTAAATGCATGATTCAAATACTTGATCTGAATTATTCTGATTTAAATAGATATTTCCCATATTCTTCATTTTTTTGTTTGATTTGTGTATTTTTATCAAATTGCCGTTAGAAAAGCGTAATCAAGTTATTTATTAATAAAATAAAAATAATTTATAATAAAAAGTTCTATAATTTTATTTATTATTTTTTTATAATGGATGAATTACAATTCCTATGATATCGCAGAAAAACAATGTTTTGGATTTCAATTAAAAAGTGCGATTTAAAATAGACAACAATGATGAATACAAATACTTAAATATTTATGATCAATTTATTTTATAAAATAGATTCAATCTTTGGTATTAAATTATTAATGTATTTTGTGTAACTTCAAGTATATATTAAACTTAAGAGCTAGTTTTAAATATTTATTTACGGCGAGTAAAGGATTTTTACTTTTAATATAATAGTAGAGTAGATTCGAAAATCAAAATGCGTACTTTCGCAAAGTATTCTGCATTTTGTAATTTAAAAATATATGCGACAATGAATTCAAATTGTACTTTTTTAAATAATAATAGTGAATACATTCACAGATTTTATATAAATGCAGGAGTATAGATTATTTCAGTTCTGACGTATTATCGCAACAATGCCACCGTTCAAGATAACTTGCCAAATTGGCAATCCCGATTTTACATGTGTCGTACGACTGCATTGGCAACCATGTGCTTCGTTTCATATAATGTCGCTAATGCGGTTTCGATAACATGTAAGTATCCAAACAATATTTATAAGATAAAAATTGAAGAGATAAAAAAAAAAAAATGGATACTTATATTTTCTCTCGCAAAACAAAAATCGCTTAAAGGGAAGAATAAAATACGGAAAAACACAAAAGCTGGCGAGAGGAGGGGGGATATGAAAGAGTTTTTTTTATTTTTTACAGCAAGGATAACTTAGCTTTGAAATTCCCCACATACCGTACCGAACCCCTTTTTTGTTTATCGAAATTATTGTCACCATCCACTCCTGCAAACGCCACACAAAAGCACCCCATCTCTCGCCAGTTGCCTTTGAAATTCGTTAACTAGTACATCGCAGTTTGAGTAAAAATCATTGAGTTTGGTTCGCGTTTTTTCCTTTTTTAAAAAAATTTTTTTTACGACACAGGGGAAAAAGAGCTCGGGGGAAAAAAGCAAACTTCTATTTCGCTTAAAATGAGGTTGGAGTTTCTTAAGGCTGTTGATCAAAAGGAAAAAAATATCTTAGTCCCCTCCAGTAGAGCACACAAATTTTTCAAGGGGGCCAGGTCGAAAGTCCATTTTGGTATATGTCTTTTACGCCCCCCAGCATATTCTTTTGATTTTGTAAACAGGAACAAAACAATACAAATTTAATTAAAATAAATAATTAGTTTAATTTAAATAAATTATTAAAAAAAACATAAAAAATTAATAAAAATTTAAAAAAAAATTAAATTGAAAAACAATTTAATTTAAATAAACAAATATAACGTTCATCTTTTTTGGGACTTAGCAGCTTTTTTGGGGATTGTGTCAAAACTAGAAAAGGTTTTTTCACGTTTTAAAGCATTCAGTTAAACCCGAAATTTTATAACCGATTTTTTTTGGAAAAATACGATATTTTAATGATAATTAATAGAAATTTATTGCCACTTAATGTTGTGATTTTGTCTTTGTAAACATATTTATATTAATTGTAACTATTTAAAAAAAAGCAGCTAAAAAAAAAATTTTTTTTTTTTTGGATCTAAGTAGAATTGACAAAAAAAAATCTTTTATATTACTTGTTTTAAAAATTGACAATTTTAATAAAAAATCTAAAATCAAGAAGAGAAAAAAATTATTATTACAAAAAGGGGAAAAAAAGGGGGTAAAAATTGAAAAAAAATTACACAAATGGGCCCATTGTACGAAAAGTTTATGAACAAATTCTATTTTTTAATTTTATGTGTTTTTTTGCCATTCATGTTTAAAATGACCTTCGGAAAAAGAGATATTTTCTTTTTTACAAAAATAGAGCACTTCATTTTTAGTTATTGAAATTGTTTAAAAAAACGTGATTATATACATAAGTGACTGTAAATTTTGTAATAAAACAGTAATTGATAAATCTGAAGGTTAAAACACTTCTAGTAGTATACAGAACACACACGCAAAAAATTTCAGTTAATTATTATCTAAGCTATTCGAGCAGAACTATTATTTAAACTATTCCCCGTTTGAGCATTTTCTAAAAAACACACATTTCGAGTAAAACGCATTTTAAAGTTTGCATCTTGTTCAAAGCAATGGTATCTGTTTTTTCTAAAACACTTGTAGTTTTTGTTCTAGGGAAGGGTGTCCAACACGGGCCCGAAAGACTAATTTTAAAATTTTTTTAAATATCAGGTTTTTAAATTTTTTCGTTTGAAATTTATTTGAGGGTATATATATATATATATATATACACACACACAATTATTTCCTGTTACCTGTTCTTTTTTTAAAAAAATCCTTTTTTGGGAAAAAAAGAAATTTCTTTCCATTAAAATAGATTTATATTTTATCAAAAAAGTTACATTTGATTTTTTCATTATAAATTACTTTTTAATAAATTTCAATTGCATTATGCATATCCTTTTCATGGGTGGTACATGATTCTTTTTGTGGACTTTCTTTTTCCCCCTCCCCCCCCTTTTTTTTGTTTGGTGCCCAAAAGCAAGAGGCAGTCAGAATGTTTTGTAAAAGTTTAAAAATATTCAGGGCGATTAAGATAAAGGGGGAATGTATACCTCTTAATCGTTGCGAATGAAAAACCATCAAATTTCAAAATGAGCAACGAAAAAACAATTAAAAAACAACACCGCAATTTTCAAGAAAATGGAACGTAATATTTTAAACATTATTTGATCATTGCATTATTTATTATATAAACTTATTATATTATCTATGTTTGTATACATGAAAAAAAAATGAATTAATAATAATTCATTTTTGTTTTTTTTTTTATCCCTAAATTTTTTTGTTTTTTTGTTTCCAAATCTGATATAAAGGTACCTATTTTTATGAGCAGCCCGCGAGATTATAATGTGTTTCCGAAGTGGCACGCAAGGTCGTTTGGGTTGGACATCCCTGTTCTACGGAATGAAAAATAAAAACAACTTGATATTTTTATAAAGCTAATAAGATGACCTATAAAATAAAATAAAATTTTTTTCGATTTTTGAAAAAAATTAAAGATTTTTGGGTATTTGGATACCTTAAGTCATTTTCAACATTATCCAGCCACCTAATTGATAGTTTTCCTGTCTTTCACTTTCCATCGATTCTTCAAAAAGTTACCTATTTAGCTGGAAATAAGTCATTATATTTAAATATGTGACCCAACCATTTAAAGCAGGATGTTTTGACTATTTTCACAATGTTGGGTTCGCTTTAATTTTATAAATTTCATAATAAAATAAATATAATTATACGGCTTAAAAAATTCAAACTCCTTATTTATCATACGAAACCTGTTGATGTCTTTATAGCTTCATGCAAGAAAGATTCTGCGTCAGAAAACGGTCTGTCTTTTCTATTTCAAAAGAAGCCTTTTATCTTCTTTAGCTTCATTTTGTAAAAGCCAATAAATTTCCGTTCTTCTATTTATACACAATACAAATAATCCCCCCAAACTATATATTCCTTTCTAGAACACTGCATTTAGTACTAAAAAAAGAAAGTCTGCCATTTATAGATTACATTACTTTTAATTATAAATAAAAAAAAGCAAAGAAAAGAAATATATATATTAACATCTGTCTAGTCTTCTAAAGGTTAGCGTACTATACAGTTTTTCGAACAATCCAACATTTGCATAAGTCTCCAAACGAGCTGTCGAAAAGGAGTAGGAAAAAAAAATTCCCCGTAATACAAACTTACTCAAGCCTGTCTCTCTAAAACATAAACCCTAAGTAAGACTGTTTCATTAAGGCTCCCCGCAGCCTGTTTTAAAACTCATTGAATTCAGAAGGGGACCTCATCATAACAGAATACCTGGAAGACAGCCCATTATATGGTTTGATGTTAAAAGTGGATTTGTCCGCACGCCTACATGATTCAGCAATCTGAACCGAGGTCACGCGGTCATCTTTTGTGCGGCATCACTAGACCATACTTCCTGAGATATTGGAGCGCATGCGCCATGCCGAATGGTCATTCTGTTTTAATCCTCCCCCTTCATACACGTGCTGCCCTTCTGAAATTTTGTTTTTACTTTCGTTTTATTGTTCGGTTTTTCTTTTTTCTTTCTTTTCATCTTTTTCTACCGCGTTTATTATCACTGAACTCAACAGGTTGGTGAAGGGGTGTGAGGGTAGGAGAGAATCACCGGCATTCCTTTGTGGGCCCCCAAATCATCTTGGGTATGAATGAATTGGAATGTTCTGTATAATTCGATGATTCTGGGAGTTTATTCAGGGCGGCTCTAGGCCGAAAACCCCGGGACTATTTGCCAGGGGGGGAAAATTTTGGGCGGTATTTGAGGGGAATTTAGAAATAAATATTTTTTAAAAATTTTATATATTTTTAAATATTATTGTGAGGGGGAATTTATTTTATTTAACGTATTTTTTTCTTTTTATTTTGTACTTGATTTTTAAAGGGATCCGATAGATAAAAGTTTTTTTTAGGCGTTTGTTTTTTGGTGTTTTTGGGTCATTGGGGGAAAACAGAAATTAATTATTGAGGAAAAAGGGACAATACATAAAACTAGAGATTTTTTTAAAGTTTTTATAGTTTTACTTTTTCAACTACAAAAAATTTTTTTTTAAATTTGTTTTATGAAGAATAAACTTTTTATGATGATTTGTGCAGGAAAAACGGGATATCTTCTAAATAATCCAATCAAATGAAAAATTTATAACATATGCTATGACCCCTTTTCAGAGTGTAACAAACCGTAGGTTTTAAAAAGAAATTTAATCACATTTTACAGCCATTTTAGCTTAGAACATGCAGTTTTTTTGAGAAAATCATGACCATAAAATTTAAAAGAAATAAAATATTTATTTCTTAAACTATTATATTTATTCTGGGTTGTGACACTTCAGAGGGGTCAAGAAGTATATCAATGAGTTAAAAATTTCATAAATGTATCCCTTTTTTCTTAACTTAAAAAAAAAAAATTTTTTTGCCAAATTTTCCCAAAAAAAATTTTTTTTTTTTTAAAAAAAAGGGGATCATGTTAGTTATTTTAAAAATTATCTTTTAAGCCTATTTATGCTTAAAAAAATAAAATTATTCAGAAAAAACAATTTTTTGAAAATTTATTCCGAACCAGTCGGATACCAAGCCGTTTTCTTTCTGTTTAAACTTGAAGATTCGCGGTGGGGGGTACATGAAATAGAAATTTTTTATGTTTACCCTCTTTTAATAGTAATTTTTCCCCCCCTTGGGGTGAGGTCAAAGGGAAATTTTTTTTTTACCCCTACGATGTCCGGTTTCAGCATCCAAAAGGAAACAGGAGTAATTAAAGTTTTTGGTTGATAGAGAGTCACATGAGATGTTATATTTTAGTCCTGAGTGTAGTTACTATAATTTAAAATAAACGCTTGTGATCTCAACCATCAGTAGACTCTTTTTCTAAGAAATGGGCCGGCTGAAATGGGCGATTCCTTCTCTTACATTTTATTCGTTTCAAACAGTAGCAGGTAATTATTTTCTTAGTTTCGAATTATTTTGGTTTTTTTAAGACAAAATATATATACAGTGGGTGATCGGTTAACGAACGTAATCCATTCCAAGACTATGCTCGCTATCCGAATTGTTAAAAAAGATCATCATTCACCATAGACTTTATGTGAAATCGATTAATTGTTCTGGGGGACCCTAAAAAAAAAAGAAATCAAAACCGAAACTTATGGTCTAATGTGTATGAATATTCTTTATCCAAAAACTTTTAAGAATTT